>PVJA010015892.1:17854-44623 GCA_004027025.1 Myocastor coypus | reverse complement strand
GTTCAGGCTGGCCTTGAGCTCAGTTTTGTAGCCCAGGCTGGTCTCGAACTCACACCAATCCTCCTGCTTCAGCCTCCGGAGTGCTGGGATTACAGGCGTGAGCCACCACGCCCGGCTTTTTTTTTTGTTTTTTGTTTTTATTTTATTTATTTTTACGGCCAGCTCAGCCTGCCCTGAGGGGCAGGGCTGGCACAGCATGTGGTACCGGGGATCGAACCGTGGTCCCTGCAACCGCCCAAGCTTTCCTAAGCAGGCACTTTAGACCACTGAGACATCCTGCCGGGCCCCCCTCCTGAATTGGGAATCTTGTCAACTCGATGAAACAAGCTCTGTTTTTTTTTTTTTTTTTTTTTTTCGTGGAACTGGGGATTGAACTCAGGTCCTTGCATTTGCCAAGCAAAAGCTTATTCTACTGAGCTATCTCCCTAGCCCAATGAAGCAAGCTCTGTTTGGACCAAAGTCTTGCTGTCTGACCAGAGCTCACATAATAGAGAAGTTGAAAGTAGGAGGTAGATGGTAGGAAAGCAATGACAGATGGTAGAGGTGTTCCTCTCTCTTTGCTCCTCTATTACAATGAAATTAAAAGAGAACAGATGCTGTGTGAGAGGTCAAGGTGCTGGTGATTGTGGACCCATGGGAGCAGAAGAGGTTTTAGGACTCTAATCTCAGCAGAGAACAAGGTAGGAAATTAGAGGTAAGAACCCCACAGTAGGAGTTGACTTGCCCAGACAAAGATTAAGAAAGGAAGGGAAGGTCTCTTCTCTGAATCCACATTGTGCAGCCGGCACATGAGTTGGTTGCTCTGGGTTGGGTGACTCGGATTTGAGGAGGTTGCTACTTCCCATCCTCTGGGAGAGGGACTAACTTTACTATTCACAGAGAAATGTGTCCCTGGAGAATTCCCCTTTGAAAAGGATGTACCAACTGTAGAGGAGTAATGTTGACAGACAGTCCTAGTATCTGCTAGTCTCTTGAAAGATGACACAAAGCTCTCTAAATTTACCCCTATTTGGGGGAGTGGTCCAGCCAATGATTGACATGTGTGATTCTTTCTTTTTTTTTTTTTTTTTTGGTGGGACTGGTGTTTGAACTCATGACGTTGCACTTGCCAGGCAGGCACTTGTGCCATGGAGTTATCTTCTCAACCCCTGGCATGTGCAATTCAGCTTGAGAAAACACTGAGGACCATTCCAACTCCAGAGCTCCCAGAGGTTCTGCTGAGGCTACTATTGGGTCAGTGTCACACTTCAACCATGCCTATGCTACATATTCCCTTTTCCTTCCCCATCACAGCTTCTAATTTGGAAGACACTACTAATAAACATTCTCTTTGCTGCACATCTTCACAGGGAAGCAATCTGTGACTCTCTCTTTTCTACTGTGGGTTCAATTTGGTTTAGCAAAGCCTGGAGTGCATTTAGGTTGAGCAGGAATAGATAAGTGAGAACCAGAAGTTCCAGGTTTGTATAAGACAATTTAGAACAAAAAATACTGCTTCCAAATTTATTCAAGATCTCCTCCTTCTCCTTCTCCTTCTTCTTCTCCTTCTCCTTCTCCTTCTCCTTCTCCTTCTCCTTCTCCTTCTCCTTCTCCTTCTCCTTCTCCTTCTCCTTCTCCTTCTCCTTCTTTTTTGTGGAGACAGGGATTGAACTCAGGCCCTTGCACTTGCCAGACAAGCACTTATTCTACTGAGCTATCTCTCCTACTCTTCTCGAGAAGACTCGGGATGTCAGAGTGGGCCCCTTGAGCTTGATACCTCCTTCCACTGATGCTCAGAAAGAATGCTATAAAGTGGATCAGGTTGATGTTTACCAAAAGGAGTTGACACGGGTTATGTGCGCAAAGTGACCTGTTGGAGTCTGGGAGTACTCATGCAACATTCCTTGTGTGAATAGCTTTATCTGATGTTAAGACTTAGAAAATTGAGCAACTGATTCTGAAATTTTCAAATAAAATGGAATTGAAATGATTTCACCCTCTAGTGTGGCCTACAATGAGTGTTCCCCATAAGGCAGGTGAGAGGCAAATTGGAGATAATATCATGAGCTCTGGGTCCCAATTTGTGCATTGCCAGACTGTTGAATAAATTCTTTCCTCCAAGTCCATAAAAGTGCATGACAGGGAGTAAGCCACCTCTGTCTCAGCCTTGTTATGGGAACTGAAATAAAAATCTGCTTTTGTTCTGTCTCCACCCTGTGCAGCTCCTGAGAAGTTACACTCTTTATATATTGCATTCTGATGGATCAGCTATATTTTGAATATCATCTACATGGCAGGGGCTGAGATAAGAATTAAAAATACAGGTCACTGTGAAACATGGCACTGTGTTTGAATAAGCTCAGCTTCAGATAAAAAGTAGATACAAAAATCACTCACATAGTGTGGCCTTGTGGTTTTAGTAAATGATTTTAATATAAAGGAATGAGAGAATGTTTAGAAGTGGTTGGACCCATAGCTACTCCTCCCTACAGAGAACCGTGTAATATACACATGCTATATACACAAGGAGTGGGAATAAAGGCCATACCATCACAAAGTTTTGTATCTGGACAGAGAAGATTCAGGAAGTAAGATGATCCTGTTGAGCTCTCTTTCCCTAGCATACTAAGGATATACAAGAAAAAAAACCCATTAGGCCTACTGTGTCTCTGCATCTCCTAAGAAGAGTCTCCTAAGAAGTTATAAAAAGGTGGTTGTGTGGCCTTTTTCCTAGAGAGTGGATCTCATCTGAATAAGAGGTAGTGAGAACATCAAGAGAGTCAGAGTTTTGGCCCCCTAACCCTGGAATGCAGATTTGGGAGACTGTTAGGGATTGCCTATTACATATCTTCTAAGCCCATTAGAATCTGGTAGACTAAATGAGGGAGCGATTTAGGAACAAAATCTTTTTCCAAGAGTCTACCATCATTTCTAAATCCTCATGTTTCCATAGCTATGAGGGTGTGAAGGTGAACTGGGAGAGCAGTCAGGAGTCCAAATACCAGTAATGAAGAATCACTTCCTCTCACAGTTGCTGGCCCCATCTCTAATTCCTTATGATTGCTAGAAAGTCCTCTCCTACTCAGTGTCCTCTCTCAGATGGCTATTATTTTCTCCCTCAGTGTTAATACATCTAGGATTTGCAGTGCTTGAGGATTGTTTAGCTGAGATTTGTGATCAATAAGATCTACAGTCAATAGACACAGGGTAAAAAAAATAATCACATGAAGGTAGCCAATGCTAATGTAATGAGAATGATTCATTCATTACTTCAAGCAAAATGCAATTGGCCCCAGAAATTGGAATCAGATCCTTTAACAGGGAACAGGACATCCAGGGTAAAGAGAAAGGGGGCATATTAGGTATGTGTGACATCATAGACTTGATAGTCTCATTGATGCCCCTATAGACAAAAAATGGTTCCCTCAATAGCAAAGATGTCACTAATCAATATTCATAAGTTATATGTAAGTGCAAGTTACATTTAAAAATTGTAGTGTAAAAATATTTAGTGTCTAACAACACAAGTGCCAATTGACTAGTAAGTTCATTGAGTAGTACATTGCGATTTTGTCTGTGCATTGGTCTACACATCACAATTAGCATCCACACCCACACAAAATACAAATATGGCTGTAAAATAATTTTTGAAACTTGAGGCCCTCGAGCTTCTTGGTTTCCATGCCAACAGTGCCCAGCTGACACCACTTGGAGCTTAATTTCTTGAAACACATCTTGTTCTTAGTCCTTCCAAAGCATCCAAACATGCAACTGACACTTTGTACTTTATGTGTAAAACTGGAGCCTTTATTATGAAAACTACTTTTGTGGGACATTTTGCTTTTGGCAGCTGAAAGCTGAAAGCATCTATGCTTTTCCTCCAGGCAGCTCCTGCGTTTTGTGGAATCTCCTTTCAGCAGATCTTGTCTTTCCTGTTGGTTCAAAATCTAGGTCTAAGACTGAGTGTGGTGGTGTGCTCCTGCAATCCCAGCACTTGGGAAGCTGAAAATAAGAGGATCACTATGAGTCTGATTTGTATAGTGAGACCTTGTAGACCCTCCACTAAACACACACACACACACACACACACACCCTCGATCTAAAACCCCACTCAAACTCTCCTTCATTCTACCACTTTCCAAGCTATATCTCTCTTTTTCTCCTCCAAACTTCTTCTGTCCATTAAAACTTTACTCATGGAGGCACAAGCTTATTTTTGTACCATGTTTCATGTGTCATGAAATAGTATCACAACTTTTTTTTTCAAATAGAGAAACATTTTTAGCTTGAGTACCATAAAGTAACGATACCATGTAGGGAGAGGTATGAGCTACCTCGTGAAGGAGGATGCGTCAGCATCAGGCAAAGGCACAGTCAGACCAAGCTCCATTGTGTTTAGGGACTCGTTTATTCCCCAAGTTCTTGAAATTATTTGCGCCTTTATCTTGCTCTTTCCTTCTTTTCCATTCTATGAGCCTCATCCCTCTATGGAAGCTTCTCTTGAAAATCTTTAGAAATATCAAAGTTGCCAAGCTCGGGGGACCTTCAGTCTTGAGCCTTTTCCTTGAGCCTATTACTCAAGTGTTTCTCTCAAAACTTGTCCTTCCCTCACCTTCATGACCTTTCCAGCTTGTCTACCTCATCTAAATCGTCTCTCTTTTCCTCTTCTTTCACTCAAACATGTTTTCTTTAAAAGTCTTTGTCCTTTGTTTCTCTTTTGTTCCATTATTTCCTTTGTTAATCTCATCTCTGGGTTTCAAAAAATACCATGATGTGCATGGTCCTCCAACCTCCATAAAGCTCCTCACCACTAGAACTAGGGCTCATTGTGTGCCAAACATTCCAACCTCGGTGTCAGAATTCATCTCAAACACAGCATGTCTTCAGAACAGGACCGAATAGAACAGAACGGGATGGGACAGGATGGGACGGGACGGGACGGGATGGAACGGGATGGGACAGGACAGGACGGGACAGCACAGGACAGAACAGAACAGAATAGAGCGGAACAAAATGACCAAAACAAACAGAGAATAACAAAAGCTCTCTACATTCTTCGATGAGCCAAATACTTAGGATAAAGTAATAGACCTCTGTCCTGCTGTTGGGGCCCAGTGTATAGTTTTAGTTTTGCTATCACATCCTTTCATTGAGAAGTGTATTGAGAATGCACCAATAACCTGACGTGCTGGAGAATCAGGCCCCAGTGACCTGGAAGAAGATTTTGCATGTACAAGGTCAGTTTGGAGGCTGCATGGAGCTTCTGGTGAAAAATTTCTCAATTATGTTACTGTCACCACCATTCTTACAACTACTCACATCTAAAAGTCTTCCTATTGTTATTATTTTTACTATTTCTATTACTGTCATATCAGTTGTTTTCCTATCCTTGTACCTTCTTTTTGGAAATATGTAAACCATGTTGATTTTTCGTTATTCTCTTTTCTATTCCTGCTCAGCATTTGACAACTCTTAAGTAGTCTTCTTGCCTCTTCTCTTCCCCATCTAGTCTAGCATGCATGAAGGCATCCAGTGAAACTCCTTATGTGGCACTTGTAACTTTCCAGAGACCTGTTCAGACTTTTCAGTGGTTCCCTGTTGACTACAGAATAAAGATTGAATGCGATGGTCTAACCTTCAGAACCACCCCATGGGTATAGTTGACCTCCTTTGTTAGGTTTAGTCTGAAGTCTTTTATTCTTTTTGTGCTATTAAAATGTATTGTTTTCTTAATTTTAATTTCTAACAGTTAATTATAGATTTTGAGAAAAACACAACTGCTTTTATATGTTAATGTTGTGCTCTGAAATTCACTAAGCTTACTAGTTATAACAGGTTTTCGTACACTATTTAAGGTTTTGAACATGTAAGTTCACATCATCCACAAATGTAGATTGTCTTACTGTTTTATTTTATTTCTTTATCTTGTTTAATTGCTTTGATTAGGACTTCTAGTACTATGTTGAATGGAAACATCAACATTCATATAAGAAATTAGACACAAATCAATGGAAAGATAGCCGATATTCATAGATCAGAAAAATTAATACTGTTAAACTATTCATACCACTTAAAGAAATCTATAGAGTCAATGTAATCTCTCTGCAAATCCTATAGGCTTGTGGAGGCAAATCTATGCCACATTTTATTATTATTGTGTTTTGCTTTTAAAAGATATGAAACTATGAATTGTGTTTTTTTCTAAATTAAAATTAAGTGTTCAGGTATGTATGTATGCATATGTGTATGTATGTATGTATATGTGTGTGTGTATGCATGTGTAATACATACATACAGGGGTCAAGGTACCAGGGATCAAGCTCAGAACCTTGAGTTTGCCAGGCAGGCACTTGTGCCACTGAGCTATCTCCCTAGCTCAATGTGTTCAGGTTTAGTCACAATGTTTATATTTTTTGATAAATAAATGTTTTTATTAGTCACTCTGTGATAAGTAAGTGTTTATAGTTTGTGAGTTTTGGTTTGCAGTGTTGAGACTCAGACCCTAAAAAGGTACTGAACAGAACTAATACTAGAAGTCCTAGCCAAAGCAATTAAAAGAGGCACCATGGCTGCCATAGACTTCGTTTTTTATTTTTTTTTAAGGAAGGATCTACAGGGTATTCAGGGTCTCACTACTAGATTGGACTCATAGTGATCCGCTTGTTTATAGCCTCCCAAGAGCTGGAATTACAGGTACACACCTCCACACCCAGTCTCAACTGCTGTCTCAGTGTGCCCTGGGGGTGGGGCCTGCACGACAGGCCTGGGGATTGAACCCTTGGCTCTTGCACCTGCTTGCAGGTGCTTTAATCCACTGAGCTATTTGGCTGGCTCTTGCCACACACTTTTTGTTTTAATGTATTTGGTTGTTGCAGGGTCTCACTATGCAGCTTGGACTTGTGGTGACTCTTCTGCTTTCAACCTCCCCAAGGCTGGGATTATAGGCATGCACCACTCTGTCCAGACTCTGGCTGTCTCACCCTCGAGGCAGGGCTGGTGTGCCATGTGGCACCAGGTATCGAACTTCAGTCCCTCAACTTGCCTAAGCTTGCCTAAGTAGGTGCTTTAGTCCATTGAGCTATCTTGCTGCCCCCACCATAGATTTTTATATACCATAACAGAAAAAAAATCCTAAAATTCATATGAAATCACTGAAGATCTCAAACAGATAAAGTAATTGTGAATGTATGAAAAAAAACCTGGTAGAATTACATTTCTTGATTCAAAAATATATGACAAATCCACAATGAATAAAACAATACAACACTGATAAAATCAGACATGGAGGCCTATTGAATAGAACTGATATCCTTGGAAATGCATCTTCAAATATATGGTCGAAATCATCTTCTAAAAGAATATCAAGAATACTACCTGGGGTATAGATAGTCTCCTTAATAAGGAAAACTGAATATCTATATGCAAAACAAAGAAATTGAAATCTTATTTTAGGTATAAAACTCATCTAAAAATAGACTAAAAACTTTAGCATAATATCTAAAGCCACAAATTTTATAAAAAAGGAAAATATTGGTGATATTGGTCTTAGCAATAATATTTTGGATATGACATCAAAAGCACATGACACAATAAAATATAACTGTGAGGGGTTCTATTAATCTAAAAATCTTTTATATAGGAAAGGAAACAATCAAAAGAATGAAAAGGCAAACTATGGACTGGGAGGAATATCTGTAAATCTCTATTTGACAAGAAGTTAATTTAGTTTAAAAATATATAAGGATTTCTTACAACTCAATAGCAAACAAACAACTAAACAAACCCATTATACCTACCACCAAAACTGGGTACAAAAATAGGCAAGGAAACTAAGCAGTCATAGCTACAAAGAAGTCACAAAAACAGGTAACACGTACAAGAGAAGTAACACAATTAAATTAGAACCCAAGTCACCGTCATATATTTTAGATTTCCTATTATAAAAAAAAAAAACATGAAAGACAAAGAAGTGTAAGTGAGGATCTGGTAAAAAGGGATCTTTCACACACTGCTGATGGGAACATTAATTAGCAGAGCCATTATGGGAAACAGTATGGCACTTCCTCACAAAATTAAACATAGAACTCCCATGTGATCCAGTAATCCCTCTTCTGGGTATATATCCAAAAGATATAGATTTGGTATGCTGAAGAGATTCTCTGAACACTGATATTCTTTTACCGTTGTACACAGAATCAAGATCTGGATAGATCTACATGTCCACCAAAGCATGAATGAATAAACAAAATGTAGTATATGTGCCATGTACAGCTATCTTCCCGTTTAAAAAGGTGGAAATTCTGTTACTTGCAATGTAGATAAAACTAAGGACATTAGATTAAGTAAAACTTGATACACAAAAATTCGTGCCTCATTATCTCACTTATATGTAGAATCCTAAGATGACCTCATGGAAGCAAAAAATAAACTGGTGGTTACGAGACTTGGAGGCGACAAGGATTGACGGAGATGTTGAGCAAAGGATTTAAAATTTCACTTTAAAATAGTAAGTGCAAAGAATCCATTGAACACCATGGTGACACAGACAATAATGTATTGTATAATTCAAAACTGTTGAGAATTAAAAACTGATCTCATTACAAAAAACACATATATGAGATAGTTATATGTTAACTGATTTGACTTGGCCTCTCCACAATGTACAAATGTGTCAAACTACCGTGCTGTACACCAAAAATGCAGAATTCCTACTAGTTGTGAACACATGAATAGACCCAGATGACATCAAGTATATTAAATAAATCATAAAAAGATGAATACCCCTTGGTTCTTCCTAGCATGAAACATCTAAAATAATTTATAATTTATAGAAGCAGACAATAGAATGATAAACACGGGATCTGAAATGGTAAATGGGAAGTTTTTTAATGGGAGCAATGTCATAGTTATATAAAATGAGCAAGTACCTATGACCTGCTATACAGTGTAGTGCCTATACTTAGCAATTAGGTATTGTGCATTAAAATTTTAAGAGAGTAAGTCTCAGGCATGGTGCTTCTTAACCCATGCACATACATACAGATATCGAGATAGAGACAAAGGAAACTTTGGGAAGTGAGGAATACATTTGCTACATTGACCAGGATGGAGCTAACACACATTCATCAAATAGTAGATATTAATTATGTTCAACTCTTTGCAGGCCAATTACAACTTAATACACTCAGAGAAGTTATGTGAAACATTCTATATCTGTTCTTGAGATCCTTTCTCTATCATTTTTCACTTATAACCCCCATGATGCATCCAAAGTGAATTTATGAACATTATCCTTCCAGCCAGGGGAGAAATAGGAAGTCATTCTTCCAGCATCTGCTTTTCTTGGTGAGTTGTCAATCCTTTTTTTTTTTTTTTTCCCCAGGGAAAAGAATGTGATAGCACAGCTGTGGCACATGCTATAGATTTGACCTGCAAACCAAGACAGAGCCGTTATACGGTCCAGGAACCTTGCTCTACCTTAGAGCAAGGTAGAGGTCAGGCAGGTCGGTTGCACATTCCTTTAGGTATGTTCAGGTGGGGTGCAACTCATGCTCCAATGCTCTGAAGAAATTTATTGTAGCTTGTAGCAGCAGGTAAGGGTCTCATATCTCCCAAGATGGGCAAGACAGTGGTGGAAAAACAGGCAGGCCCTGAATCTTGACATATGAGTCATCTCTGTCTTCCCAGTACTAACACACAGATAAGGTTCTTTTCATGGTTTTCCTTTGAATCCAGAACTCAGAGCCCATAAAAGGACCTGTTGAGAATATAATAAATATTTATTGAATGAATACATTGACTTTATCAAAGAAACTTTCGGCAAACTTGGATAGAGAAATTATGGTAAAGTCATCCTCTTGGATGGGCAAGTTTTGCTTAGCTGATACTTTCTCTTTTAGGTCTAGAATGAGTTGAGTGAGCACCAAGAATGCAAGAAAAGGCCATCTGTAACAGCAACCCTTAAAGGTCTCTACCGAAATAACATTGACAAAACTCTAAATATGAATGTCTTAATACTTTACATAGAAGACCCAAAAACTCTACCAAAACACTTGTAGATAACAAAATTCAGTAGCATAGTTGGATACAAAGTCAATAGTCAGTAATAGATGGCATTCCTGTATGCAAACAACAAGCTCACACAGAGAGAAATTAGTGAAACCATATCGTTGACAACAGCACCCCCACAAAAAGATATTTAAGAATCTATGCCAAAAAATATGTAAAAATCAAGACAGTGAGGATTATAGTGTTTTGGAAAAAGACATTCAAGAAGATTTCAGAAAATGGAAAGACACTGCTTCCTCATGGATAGGAAGATTTAACATTGTGAAAATGGCCACACTCCCAATATTTAATGCAATCTGGATCAAAGTACTATTAGTATACATCACAGATCTAGAGAGAGAATTCTTCAGATTCATCTAGATCCACAAGAGTCCTAAAATAGCAAAAGCAGTGTTGAGTAATATAGGACAGACAGGAGGCATCACAATCCCCAACCTGAAATTATACTACAAAGCTATTGTGACAAAATCAGGATGGTACTGACAAAAACCAGACCTGAGGATCAATGAAACAGATTAGACGACACAACTGCATCAGCATACTCAGCCACCTTATCTTTGACAAAGGGCCCAAACATATTCACTGGAAGAAAAATAGCCTCTTTAATAAATGGTGCTGGAAAAACTGGCCTTCCACATGACAAACATTGAAACTATACCCATGTCTATCATAGATATCTCAATAAAGTCAAAACTGATAAAAATCTAAATATTAAAACAAAAACACTAAATCTCCTGAAGAGAAAATATGTAGAAATCTTGAAGACATATGTGTAGGCACAGAGTTCATAAACCCAAACCAAGCTGCATGGGAAGTACATCAAAGAATCAACAACTGGAATCTTATCTTATTGAAAAGATTTTTCCCACCAAAGAAATTACCAACAAAGTGAAAAGAAAATTCATGGATTTGGAAAAAAAGTTTAGCTAGATGTCCATCAGACAGAGAATTATGTAGAATTAATAAAGAGTTAAGAATATCAGGCCCCCAAAATTCAAATACCCAATGCAAAACTGGGCATCTGAGATGAGTATATACTTCTCAGGTGAGGAAATACAAATGGCAAATAAATATATGAAAAAATGTTCAGCATCATTGAACATTTGATCATTGGTCATTTAAGAAATGCAAATTAAAACACTGAGTCCATCTCACCCCAGAAATAATGGCTATCATCAAGAAAAGAACTGAAAACATCATACTACAGCAGTATATGTTAGCCCATGTTTCCAGTAGCACAAATTTTTATAGCTAAATCTTGGAAGCAAGTCAATTACCCACCAACTGAGGAATGGATTAAAAAAAGATGTGGTATTTTTATAAATGGAGTATTACTCAGCTATAAGGAAAGATAAACTCAAGGCTTTTATCAATAAGTGGCTACAACTAGAGACTATACTCATAAGTGGAATAAATCAGATCCTGATGTGTAAACACTGTACTAATTCCTTAGTTTAAGAAACTGAAAAAGTAAATAAAATCTAAAAGTTACAATTGATATTGTGAAAGGGAAAGAAACTGCTCAAAAGGAAAGAACTTAGATGAGGGAAAGAAGGAAGAAGGATGGAAGGCAAAAATACGTGTATATACACAATATTACTAAAATATTTATACTACTAGTTTCTATTTGTTTACTGAAAGGAACAGTTAATGCGTTTTTAAAGGACAAATAAGTGTTGTATGCCTATATGTGTTAACTTGAACAAGTACTTTGAAGGTATCAGTCTGCAATATAACAATCCTTGCTGATTTCCCATAATTCTTTAAATTCTGTATTTTTTGTTACTTTTAATAAGAAATAATGAGACAGTTTCAAACATTAGTGAGACAGCCACAATAATTAATACAATGCATATTGTTGTCTTCATAGTAGTTGTTCAGAGTACAAGATGCAGACATGATAACTTTTGTAAACACTATTGGCACAAATATTTCTTCCCATTGAACTAAGAGAAAATAGTTGTATGCATAGTCCAATAGCCCATAATAGTAGTGGGGTATCAATAGAACTGGCAATGTCAGAAACTGTTGACTTGAGCCTTTTATAGCTCAGCACACTAATCTGGCTTTACTTTTTATGCCTCCTGGTTACACTTTTATTCTGGGTGGTTAAAGTTAAGTTAAAGTAAGACATATATAACAAAACATGTAACTTTTGTATCTGACGACGTCAGTTAATCCCCTCATGATTTACCTTGAAATCATGTACAACATTTTGTAGAACTTTTGTCACTGTCAGCCATCTGGATGAGTCATAGCCATTGCTTGATCAGTTTGGTCTCTGTGAATGTTGGAGAAAATGTTTTCTCTCTAGGTGACTCTGCTTAGGAACACTATGTGTAACTTTTTAAAAACCACGTTCTACAGGGATTTATTAGAATATCAATTATTGATGGAAAATACCAGTTTCATGTTAAATCTAAGGCATTTGATATTCAGGAAGACAGTGTTGTTAAGCTCTAGCACCTTTATTATAGAGTAATAATGTCACTAAGTTTCTCTTCTGGAGAGTTAACAACTTAAGTTTGCAGACCAAAAAAACTAGAGAAAAAGAAGGGCTACAAGGGTATCCAATATTGTAGCCCTAGACCTTTAACGTCTGTGAGGACTCAGGACATAAGAGAACCTGTGCTGTAACATGCTATAACTCGTGGTGTCCCAAGTTTTTTGTTCAAGAGATTATGGGACCACAGAGGAAAGGCATCTGTATTGTTTTTAATGTCTTTTAATTTGTGTATGCTCTTATAAATAAATAAATAAATAAATAAATATAGAATCTAAAAGGGACATTGTGACACTATGATTGAGAAATTTGTTTATAAATCTGAGCTTATCCTTTAAATATCAAGGTAAGATGTGAAAACGTGGTAATACCTTAGGGGACATGGAAAGACCAGTGAATTCTTTCGTATCATGAAATCACTGCTAAATTTTTCTTTCTTGTCAGAATGATTTTTGTGCCCATTTTAAAGATGACAGGTTTTGAGGGGAAAGTGTTGAGGCCAGTGACCTATTGGTTATCCAGGTGTTACCCATTCTTGAAGCCAGGAGCCCAGCAGAAGCCTGGGCTGGCATCTCTGCAGGTGCCTACTCCAGACAGAGTGGAGTATCACCTCTGATAGGAACTCCTCTCCTTGGGCTTGGGGCTCTTAAGGCAGTTGTGGGGTGTGCTACCCTAGTCACTCAGGCCCCAGCATCTCCCTGGATCTGGCGAGGCTTACAGGACTGACTCTCTGAAGGTTTGTCTTTATTTTGTGGGAGCACAGGCATTAGAGGCATTACCTGAGAAGCCCCATGACTCCAGTGAGAAATTTTATTTTTTTGGTTCTTGGTTTTGTTTACTATTTTCTTTTTTGGTACCAAAAGTCAGACTCCGGGCCTTGTGCTTTCTATGCAGGTGCTGCGCCTCTGCACTACATCTCTAGCCTAAGAGATATTTTATTTTTTACATTTTTAAATGTATTTTAGGGTCTCTAGGGTCTCACCATACAGATGAGACTCACAGTGATCCTCCTGTTTTCAGCCTCTCAAGCCCTGAGATTATAGGCAAGAGTTACCATGCCCAGTCTCAATCTCTGTTTCAGTGTGCCCTGGGGATGGGGCCAGCACGGAATGCTGGGCATTGAATCCCGGTCCCTTTACCAGTTTAAGCTGGCTCTTTAGTCCTCTGAGTCCTCTGGCCAGCCCCTAAGAGATTGTTCTTAATCCTTATCCTACTGTACTAGCTGAACTGAAGCACAGGGGTGCTTTATTTTTAAAAATTTTAAATGTATTTTAGGGTCTCCAGGGTCTTACCATACAGATGAGACTCATAGTGATCCTCCTGTTTTTAGTCTCTCAAGCCCTGAGATTATAGGCAAGAGTTACCTATAGGGGTGCATCCCTCAGTTGGGCAGTGGCTTGAACCTGGAAGCAGGTAGGTGGGGCTCTACAGCAACAGCTCCTGGCTTGGTTCTCTTCTTCCACTGTTTAAGCTTCTTCTCATTCCTTGAGTCTCTTCTTCCCTGTGATATGTGTTGGAATATTAGACTCATGTCTTGGTCCATACCCTGGCTTTCTGTCACCATTGCACATAAACAACCATCCTGCTTGACTAAAGACAGAGTAGCCATGTCAAATCAACAATATCAAAGTGTAGCCCCAAACTGCAGGATGTAACATGTATCTTCGCTTCATTAATGATGGAGAGAATCTCTATCACCACAGTCTTTCCAGCTATGAGCATTGCTATCTTTTTTTTTTTTTATTAGCATTGGCCAAATTAAAAGGCTCACTAAAATGGAATTTCATTACCGGTTCAATTTTATTTCTTTAATTATCCAAGAGATTGAACAATTTTTCATATGTCGATTAGTCATTTGCATTTCTTCTGCAATTTCTCTTTAATCTCAGTGAATGAATATTTTTTGAATTTCTTTCTACCCCCAAAATACAAGTATATTTTTCAGCTTTCCTTGTTTGAATCCTCAAGTCAAAGCAACCACATTAGGTTTGCGTTGCATTACAACTCCATATCATCCTCTTCCTGTTCACCTCGTGCAGAGTTAACATAGACTCAAAACCTAACAAGAGTTTCCAAATACCTGCTTTCATTTTATCTGTACATATATCTGTGTGGACACCTGTGTAGATATACATAAATATACGGTCAGTTGTGCTGTGTGTTTATGTATGCACATAAATAAATATAAGCAATATGTGCTCAATGTATTTATTAAAGTCTGGGCCAGACTTTAATAGAAATTTGGGGACTGTAGTTTATTTATTTATTTATTTATTTTTGAGATGGGGTCTCGCTATGCAATTCAGGGTGGCCTTGAGCTCACTTTTGTGGAGTGTGTCACCACACCTGGCTAAAAGTAGATGCAGGGCTTTTTTTTTTTTTTTGTCTTTTTGAGACAAGATCTCATTATGCAGTTCAGTCTGACCTTGAGCTCACTTTTGTAGACCAGGCTAGTCTCAAACTTGCACAGATCCTCCTGCTTCAGCCTCCCAAGCAAGTGCTAGGATTACAGGCGTGCACCACCATGCCTGGTCTGGGGGCTGTAGTTCAAATAAGAATATTTTCAAGCTGAACCAAAATGAAAATCTAAATCACAATATATTATACTGTCAAAGCAAAAATATAAGCAAAATAATGTAAAAACTGAGTTGCTTTGTAAGGGCCTGAGAATCATTTTCTAGGTCTGGCATGACACGGAAGGCAATTGTCCTGGATGGTGGCCCTGGATGCTCTTTGGGTCTTTGTGTCCTCAGCCCACTGCTCCCACTGTCAGATGCATAGATAGAAGTCAGGATTTTGGTGTTTAAATGTGGCATACCTGCAAGTTTCTTCAGAATCTATAATGTTACATTGCTGACCTTTCCTGAAGTAGAAGAGAATTTTCTTATGTAAAAAGTGGACATATGATGTGTGCTCTTTTCTTGCAGAGATGTTTGTGTGTATTTCTGGGGTCCGCAGAGAGGCTAATTCTGCAAGGGGTGGGGGAGCTCAGTAACAGCTGGGGCTTTCATACCCTGTTCTCTTTCAGGGGCTTGCTCATCTCCTCTTATAGTGGCTTCCAGGACCTGAGGCTTTAGGAGGTATACACTGTGGCCACGACATGGCCACATATATCAGACCCGAAGGCCAGGACACTGGAAGGAAGGGCAATGCAAATTTATTTTAGAGTAAAGATGATTTATTCAATAAACTCAGTTTATTAAAGTGTTCATAAGGTTGAATATGCTGCAGTTCTTGTAGCCCACCTTATCGGCTATCTTCTTCCTACTCTCACCTGTTTTCTCTCTCTCCTGTCTCTTTTTTCTTTCTCCTCCCCTCCCTCTTCTTATCCTCACTTATGTTTTCTTTCTTCTGCATTCTTATTTGTTCCTCACAAGTATAGGCTACCCTAGATTAGGGGCATGTGCTCTTGGTTTTTCTGTCCATGACTGGCCACAGGGGATACAAAATTGGTCAGAAATTCTGTCTATGCCTCCAACTTTCATACTTGCACATTGCCCACACTGGTTCTGTCCTGGCAATTCCACCTTCCCCAACTCACCCCATGAACATGCCACATTCCATGCTACTTGTGGGCGTTAGTATTGCTTTTCTGCCCAGGGCTTCTGTCTTTAGCTATCTTTGTAGAGACACAGAAGTCATCTTTCAGCTAGCAGGCCTTGCTCTTGACACACTTGCACTCTTGATTTGCACACTCCTTGTTTTTGCTATTTACTGATTCTGAGATGCTCAAATGCTTCACTTCTGTTCCATAGGAGCTACTATAAGTGAGCTGCTTTCTCTAATGGTTCCTGTAAGACAAGGAGATTACTAACCACATTCTCTTTAGAAGGAGAAAGGCTATAGGTATCAGGTGACATCACTGTATCAGACCTTCCTAGTTATTTACACACACTGGTGTTGGACTAGGGCTGATCATGTCTCAGCAATGGGCAGGTTGTACCTGGGATTGCCGTTGAGCTCTGGGGCCTCTACCTGTGGAAAGAAACCAGATAAGGAGCAGTAGGGAGGGTGCCCAGACAGTGAAGGCACTCACAAGCAGTCACCAGCTCTCAATACTCAGGCCTGTCACTTCCCTTTGCTGGTCTCTGCCATCCTGGCAGCCCTGCTGCAGCTGCATATGTCACTGGCGCAGGCTGAGCTGGCGAGTGAATGAGTTGTGCCATGCTTAGTCTTGAAGCACCAGCATTGCGTAGTCCATGAAAGAAAAAAAAAATTCAGTGTGATACTTGACACCATTACATCAAACTGTGCTGTGATCCTAAAGGCCCAAACAAAGGTGTGGAGAAGTAGATTTCAGTTTAACCTCATTATTACTGTTTGAAGACCCCTTGGGTGATGAACACCTTCACTGTAGGGATTTGCAAGGTCTGCGGAAGGAATTCTCATGGGACCAAAATGTGCCAACAATTATGGTGCAACAATGCATCTTTATATTCAGGGGAGTGGATCAACTCTCGAAAAGAAACATAATAAAGCTGTTTATTCTCAAGAAGCTCTCTAGCAGATTCTTCAGTCTGGTGATCAGTACTATAGAGAGAAGTTGCATATAAATCTCATGAATGAGAAAAGTGGAGCTGTGCTCTGGCAGCATCTGTCCTCGAGCGAGTGCTCTGGGAGAAGAGTCCCTGTGTAAAGGACTCTTACACACGTTTTCTCATGTAGTCTTAGGGCAAAGATACAATGATGAGGGATTTGATCTACAGCCAAAACCCATTCACCAGACTCTCAACCTAGTGCATTTCCTGTAACAATTCACAAAGGCAAATTCTAGATGTGTGGCCATGAATTGTTGGGGCCCCAGGAGCTCAGGGCAGGGAGCAAGCAAGAGGCTATAAGAAAGCAGAGGCTGACAGAGAAGGAAACGAATGCTTTTTGATCTTGTTGCCAGCCAGGTGGGGCTTTACCTACACCACTGGGCTTTCTGTGCTCAGGATTAACGAGAGATGCATATTACTAGATACTTTTAAGTCATCTTCAAGTGATGAGCCTGTAGCTCAAAGAGGCAAATACTCTGATCAACTTCTTACAGGTAGCAAGATCTAAGACAAAGATATGCCTGTTTCTGTTGCCACTACTGCTGTTAATTTTATTGTTAGTAATACTAGTACTTCTACTATTGCTGTAAGTACTAATACTAATATCACTTGTCAAAACAACTCACATTATCGCTATATTAGTAAAATGGCAACCATGGTTAATAATGTTCTTACTAGCATGATTATTGTTCCGCATATTTTGTGGGAGATCTGAGGGAAGATCTTTTACAGCTTTATCTAACTTAATTTTCAGAACTATTTGGTGAGACCTATGGTGCACTATTTATCCAAAAGCTGTTGGTTATCCTTATATTGTGGGATTAATAGAAGCAACTCCAAACTTCATGAAAAGAATGGGGAGTGGGAACTGGGGAGCTCCGGGTTAGTTTCCATGGGTCCTAAAATGTATGTGCACAACTGGAAGCTGAGCAGTCTGGGAGGCTGAGGCAGGAGGAACAGCAGGTACCAAATTCCCATGACAAATGTAGTTATTATGTACCACCAACAGACACTAATGCAACTGAAATTTTAAAAATACTCAAATGTTTTCCAGCATAAAGAAAACAATAAACAAACAAACAAACAAAACAAAACAACTTCAAAACAATCCAGTCCAGCCTGGGCAATTTAGTAACTTAATGAGAATGTCTCTCAAAAATAAATAAAGAAACTTAAAAAAAACAAACAAACATGTTTTTAAAGGGTTAGGAATTTAGCTCAGGTTTGAACAACGAACAGGTTTGTTCAATCCCCAGTGCTTCAAAACAAACAAACAAACAAACAAACAAACAAACAAACAAATGAACAATAGTATTTATCTCAGGCTTGGGATGAAAAACATCATCCTTATTGTCCTTGGCTATTTTGCTTAGATTTGTGTCTGAATTAGAGCCAGGTAAGGTCTTCCATAGCAGAAGAAATCTATATCAAGAGCGGTGACAGCTTGGGAGAGACCGTCTGAGCCAGGCTTTACTTAAGATGTTCTGTGGACAATGGTTCAATTAGTTCTTCAGCTGCCTAGGGAATTAAAAGCCAGCATCCCATCTCACAGATCTGAAAACTGAGGCTTAGTGAAGGGAAAGAGCCTCTTGCAGTTGAACATGGACCCAGAGATGAACCATGAGATGTTTATCCCTGGGCCCTCCCAATCCAGCATGATGCCTTTGTAGCAGAATTAAAATGTAAATCAAAACATAATTGGCTTTGTGTGCACAGTTTAGATAAGATTTACTTTTGAAGAATGACTCTGTGTTCTAACCCAGCGGGCCCAGCTCCATGAAGCCCTGTTGCACTTAATAATGGCCGAGGAGCGGGGCCATAAATATTGCAAAGGATGCAACTTGAACGAAACACCCTATGAACCGTAATAAAACCCCCGTGATTAATTCCAGGACGCGCTCTGTTCATATTAGACCTGCGGTGCCTTCCCTGATGAGATCAATACAGCGTGGCGGAGTGATCCTAATAGAAGTGTTATTATCTTTTAATCTTCGGGAAAATGCCAACTTCTCGAATCCGTCACTAGGCTGCCTGCTTTATTTTCTTGGTGCAACCTTGATGGCAGTTGTTTTCCCTGAAATGAAGATACATTAGAGTCTTCTCAAGGATTTATCAATAATAGGACTCAGGCCTTCCTTGCAGGCCCACTCCTGAAAGGCACATTTGTATGCGGAGTCAGAACTGGTCGCTGTGACCTCTGCTGTCAGCTGCTATTTCCCAGCAGGCAGAGGCCTCTGGAGAGTGAGCAGCAAAGGCAGATTTTCGTGGGAGGAAGAAGGGAAGCCAGAGTTGCAAAGAAACAGTGTCCAGAACAAATCAGCTGGCGGGGGCTTCCGGAAGTCAGGTGGGTCCCCTGCTCAAGACGTGGGCAGCAGAAAGACCTTCATTGCTGAGGCAGGCAGCCGTCACCTTCTCTGCTGCTTCTGGAGGCCTCCAGGGACCCGAACATAGTGAAACTGGCTGTGAGTCTTGGTTTACAATGAAATGTCAGGGTCCCTCAGCGAGGGCCCAGGCAGTGGGCAGGCAAGCATCTGAGCCTCCAGTTCTCTGGAGCCAGGAGAGCCTTGGACGCAGGGAGACCCCAGTCAGCTTGGTGATCTCCTCTCTGGGAGGCAGAGGTCAGAGGGCCATGGCTTTCAGAGGCAAAACATGAATCAATTCATTGAAGACAATATAGAAAATCCTGGGAGACTGTCACCCACCAATCCTGCCCATGTTCTGATGTCATGGGCTGGGTTCTCCTGAATGCTAAGGGAGGTAGACCTTGGGGCCCAGTAGACAGCCTCAAAGAAAGCCAGGGAGAAGCAAGACTGATGGTGCACACTTCTAACCTCAGCACTCTGGGAGGCTGAGACAAGACGACTTAAAGTTGGAGTTGAGGCTATGCATTCAGGTGCCAAGACCAGCATCTAGTAGGAATGCGCAGGAGAGAGAACAGGTAATGCTCGTAATTTAACAGGAAGACCTTGTCTCAGAATAAAAGTTTAAAAAGGTTGAGATGTATAGCTCAGTGAGAAGGCCCTAGGTTTCATCTGTAGCACTGGGGTGGGGGTGGGGGTGGGGGTGGGGGTGGGGGAAGAGAGGTCAATAGGAGCTCATGGGAAGGTGGAGGAGTCCTCAGTGTCTTTTTTTTCTTCCTCTACTTGTAAAAGGAACATAGCATTTCTGAGTGGTAGCAATGGAGAAGCTGAACATAATCAATGCTACCACCATCTTCCACAGAATGGGGAACTGAGGCCCACAGAGCGGAAGTGACTGAGCAGCAGGTCTCCTAGTGGATGACCTACAGGACTGGATCTTGTCTGCCTAGGGTTCTCTCTACGTTGGGTTCCTCTGAGGTCTGTGTGTTATCATCTGTACTCAGCCACACACAAAAGAAAACAAAGCATGAAAGATCTTGTGGGAAAAATGAGGGCCAGAACATACATGTGGCGACCTTTGAATGTTTTGCCCAATGCAACTGAATGTAACTCAGTCATGTGGCTCCATCTGAGGCAGCTGAGGGCAAGTGGCATCTGCCGATGCATCACAGAAGGAGAGAACATGGAGCTCAGGAAGAGCTGGATCATCGGTGCCGCAGCAGCCTCACCTATAAAATAGGAGCTGTAGTCTGGATTTTAGTTATCCACCAACATCCATGTAGAAAAGGCTTGCTCCTTTCTATTGTGAGGTGGTGGAAACTTTAGGAAGTGGAGCCAAACAAGAGGTCTTTACATCACTGAAGACCCCCAAAGATGCCATTGGGGCTCTGCCACTTCTTCTTTTGCTTGCTGGCCACATGGTAAATGGCTTTGCTTTCTCAGTCACAATGGACCTCTTCAACACAGGTCCCCACACAATGTGGCCAATCGATCATGGCCAGAAACCTCCAAAGCTGTGAGTCCAAACAAACCTTTCCTTTTATAAGCTGATTATCTCTGGTATCTTTATGGTGATGAAAAGCTGAGCCCCACAGTAGGGGTAAGAATAGCCCCTGTAAATGGATTCTAGCAGGGCAACTAAGAAAACAGAACACCAAGAGACTGACAAAGAGTTGTGCTAAGTAAATGTTAATTCTGCCAGCTTGCTTTTGCCAGTTCTTCTGCCTATGAACTAGGGAATTGATCCCAAGTCTGAGTCTCCCCTCCAAACTATAGTACTAGATTCCCGGTATTTAGGTGTGGCCCTTGGTGGAAATAGAACGAAGGCAGCTTCTACACTTTTATTTGGCATTGAAGATTGCCTTTACTTAACCCAAGCTCTCCAGGAGATAATCTAGGAGATTCTCCATCAGCTCCTTGATGTTTTCTCGGTGTGCCTGTCTCCTTTCTTTTACTTCTATCCTTATCCTGAGACTGTGATCTGCATTCAACAAGCAATGCTTCATTCCTTAGATTCAGCTCTGCCGATCCTAGATTCTTGGAGTCACATTGTCCTAAGGTAAAACTGTTGACAGCATTTGAGTGCACTTTGCTTTCCTTCACTTACAACTTTATGACCTCAGGAGTGTGACCTTACTTTTTTGAGCTTTACTTGGATTATATGAGCCTTGTAAACCATACAACCAAAAAGAGGTCACTGTGATCAAAGAAAGCCATGGCTGTAAAATAGCTGGCTCCAAGCCCAGATCAAATGACATTGGAAGAAAAGTTTGTCCCACAGAGTGGTAGTAGGTGTCTCTCACATGGATATTCCTCTTTTCCCCCACCACAGAGGTGAGGGGTTTAGTGAAGACTGATCTTAGTGGCAAGATTAGGGTTGGGAGTAGTATTCAGCGTGCTGCTCCTCCTTGGGAAGTGCTAAAGAATATGAGCTTGTAGCAGCTTTTTATGTTCATTTCCCAGATCTTAGCTGGATCATGCTTTCTGCTGCCATTGGTCTAGGTCCATTGGATACCATAGAACCTGCCAAATTCATATTATCAGCTGCTTATAATACTGAGGGGAATCTTTAGTTATCCAGAATGCTATTTCCCTAAACTAACTCTCTGAATCCCACAGAGCTTTTAGCACCCAGCATATGGGCTCTGAACAGCCTCAACAGAGATAATGGCAAATAAGATAGGTGAGAAACTCTGTGTGTGTGTGTGTGTGTGTGTGTGTGTAGGGGCAGATTCTTGCTTTGGGATGTAGATGGCTTCCTGGATATCTTGAGCCATCTGTTCTTCCTATACTGAAATCATTTCAGTTTTATCAGAGCACCTTAAGCTTAGTGAAGTGCTCTTAGAGAAGGGCAGGACTGTGGTACAGACGGATATGAAACAGGCTTCCCATTCTTAAACCCGTCATATTCTTCCTCTGCTGACCCCATTGTAGCTAATCAAGGTCCTATAGAAACTCTCAGTATTCCTCTGATGATCATGTATCAAAGAGGAGAATTGCTTTCTACACATGCACACACACACACACACACACACACACACACACACACACAGACACTCACCTATTTTTCTTGTTTTCCTGGAGGCTGTTCTTACAGTCCCTCTTAGACACCTTAGCATACATCTTTTACCTTCAGCTAAGTATAGTAGTAGTTATTTTTTTAATGAGCAGAACACATTTATTGAGAGAAAGAAAGCTCCTGTCTGAGAGAGAGACAGGAGGAGGGGGTCCCAAGTGGGTGTCCCCCTGTAGTAATAATTATAATCATACTAATTACACCAACTTCCATCACTGGACCTTTAGGGACCAAGACATTTACTGGCATCACCACAGTGAGCCCTTTTGGAGAAGGAGCTCTCAGAACTTCCATGCAATAGATGAAGAAACTAAATCATGAATAGATAAAGTATTGATGGTCCTGCTGGGATTTACTTTCAAGTCTATCATTTTTTCAGCACTACAATATGTCTTCAGTTGAGCTACATAGTTAACATATCTGATTTGGCTTCAGATTGTAAAGCAAAACATATGAAAAAGAATGGGCTTTGGAGTAAAACAGATCTAGCTGGAATTATCCTCTTGCCTTGGTAATTCTGGGAAATCCATTGGAACATTTTGAAAATTCATTTATCTTTTGTAAAATACAGACATCTGTATGTACCTCAGGGTTGGGTTGATAAGTGTAATGATATCAGATGCTACCTAAAGCCTTTCTAACAGTGTCCCACTGAAATAATATCAGCTAACATTTTCTAAACATGACTTATTCATATGCTTTTCTATGTAATTTATCCATATCATTTCATTCAAATTTTGAGTAAAATTCAGTGATTGGAATGGTTTTATGAATTTCAGACAAATTAGACTTTGACATGAAAATGTTACTACAGTTCAAGAGGAAAATTTTTATAATGATACAAGCAGGAGATATCCTGAAGTAAAGAAATGTATGTAACAAAGAATTGAACCCCAAATTGTGTGGGATAAAGGCTGACAGAATTGAGTGCTAAAGTAGGCAAAGAGTTGGAGATATCACTATGACATTAAAAATGAAGAAGACTCAGCCCTGGCCTGCGTGTGTAGGTAGGGACCTCTCTGTACGCCTGTGCCCACTGGATCCCCTGCCCACCGGGAACCCCTGTGGGCTATGCAGGCATGCACACGTGTAGGTAAGGACTGCTCACACCCATTCAATCCCCTACCTGCCCAGAACCCAGCAACCAGGTACACATGTGTAGGTAGAGACCTCTCCCCCTGCCTGCGCCCACTGGATACTTCCCTGGCCAGAGTCCAGTGAAAGGTGCTTATAGATACTTTGGCAGACCCTAGATCCGGCATCTCCTATGGAACCTTGTAGCAAAATTTCCTGCAGAGAGGCTGGGTTCAGACCCTACCAGCTAAGCCAGGAGCTGAACATCTTACTAGCGGAGCTCAGTGGGTTCACTTCCAAGAGCAGCAGCAGGAAGAAGTGGAGCACAGCAGCCAGATCAAAGTAACACATCTGGACAAGTTCCAACTTGGTTGATCTGGACTTGAATTTCAGTAAGTGCTAACTGCATACCTGAAGAGCTCTATAAAAAAGGACAAAGGACAGAGCTATACAAAATGATAAAGAAAAGGAGTAAGATACAATCTCAGGCCCCAGGACCACCCAGAAACTCTAACATAGAAGAAACTGGGAATCACGCAGTTGAAATCTCAGAACTAATAGCATCTGAAGTAAAGAAACAAATGTAGACACATACAGGGGAAATCTGATCAGAAATAATTGCTGAAGTTAAAAAAAATAAATGCATGGATTAATAGTATCTGAAGTAAAAAAATGCAGAAAAGTATAGAGGAAATGAGATCAGAAATAGTCTCTGAAATAAAAAAAGAAATCTCTGAATTAATCTGAAGTAAAGAAACAAAGGCAGAAAGGTAGAGAAGAAATCAGATTAGAAATAATTTCTGAAATAAGAAAAGAAAGGATAGCTATAATGAAAGAATAAGTACTTCTAAATATGACATTGATAAAAATTAGAGAATAGAAAAATGTTGGATTCCTTGAATGAGCAATATAGGAAAGAAATAGATCGCATGAAGCAGTTTCAAAGAGATATCCAGTACAATAAAATTTCTATCACAAGCTGGCAACACCATATGACTGAAAATGAAGATAGCATTTCAGATCTTGAAAACACAATTACAGCTAGTGAAAAGGAAAGAAAGGGCCTTTTTGAGTCATTTTGGTCCCTCTTTAAAACTATCTTCTAGTAGTCTGTGTAGGCTTAACTTTGTCATTGCATATTTGTTTAGTTGCTCTTTGTTGTGGAAATATTTCACTTCTCCATCAAACATGAAAGGCAGTTTCACAGGGTATAGCAGTCTGGGCTGCTATACCAGAATGAAGAAAAAAATAATTCAGCATCTACAAGATGATGCAAAGGTGAACAACGTCAGATGAATAAGCATCAACAAGAAAAAGGAACCAATATAAATAATATAAAAAGAATATGGGCAGAAGTAATAGCAGAAAACTTTCTAAATATGAGAAAACAACCTGAAATTCAGGTAACTCAGGCATACAGAACTCTAAATAACATCAAACCAACTAAAAACACAACCAGACATATAACAGTCAAGATCCCAGAAATCCAGCAGAAGAGAAATATACTAAAAGCTGCTAGAGAAAAGAAACTGATTACATTTAAAGGAAAATTCATCAGACTAACAGCAGATTTCTCTTCACAAAACACGAAGTCAAGAAGGGCATGGACCAGAGTGCTTCAAGTCCTCCATGAAAAAATTTCCAGCCCACACTGCTATACCCTGTGAAACTGTCTTTCATGTTTGATGGAGAAGTGAAATATTTCCACAACAAAGAGCAACTAAACAAATATGCAATGACAAAGCTAAGCCTACACAGACTACTAGAAGATAATTTTAAAGAGGGACCAAAATGACTCAAACTCCATGAATGAGAACAGAAAGTGCCCACCAAATAGGGCAACCATTTCAATACAGGGGAAAAAGGGAAAAACAATACTGGGCAAAAAACATGTCAAACATAAGTCAATGCATTTTAGTTATAACCATCAATGTAAATAGAATTAACTCTCCAATAAAAAGAAATAGACTGACGCAGTGTAATAGGAAGCAAAGTCCAACAATATGCTGTATACAAGAAACACACCTAACTCATGAAGAAATTCATAGGCTAAAAATCAAATGATGGAAAACAACACTACACGTACTACATGCCCAAGCAACTCAGAAAAAAAGCAGGGATAGCAATCCTGTTTGCACATAGTCTGAAATTCAGACCAAGATTGATCAAATGAAATAAAGACAATCATTACATAATGTTTAGGGTAGAAATTGGAGATGAAGAGGTAACACTCATAAATATATAAGCACCCACCATAGGAGCACCAAGCTGTATAAGATAAATTTTAATGGAGAGGAAAAGTCTAATGTCTAATATCCAGATCTTTACAGGAGATGTTAATACCACTTTATCCCAAAAAGAAATGTCAAACAGAAAAAATTAGTAAAGAAGCAGCAGAACTGAACCAGAACTTGGAACAATTAGACTTAGTGGACATATACAGGGTGTTCATATACAGTTTCTTCTGAATACACATTTTTTCAGCTGAACATGGGACATTTTCCAAAATAGACCAAAGATGGGCTTATAGATCATGCTTACATATATGCAAGAAAACAGAAATTATCCCAGGAGTATTATCGATCACAGTGAAATTAAGCTATAAAGAAGCCACAAAAATATCAGAAACACACAGAAATTAAACAACACCTTCCTCAACAACCAATGAGTTACAGGCAAAATTAAACAATATCTGCAGTTTAATGAAAAGTCAAACACAGCCTCCTGGAATTTATGGGATGCAATAAAAGTAGCTCTTAGAGGGAAATTTATAGCTCTGAACTCACACATTAAGAAAACAGATGGGAACAAATAAATACCCCAATGCTGCACCTAGATCATCTAGGAAAGGAAGAGCAAACCAAACCCAAAGCCCAAAGACAAGAGGAAATAATAAACATTAGAGCAGAAATTAATTCAATTGAGACAAAGAAAACAATACAAAAATTAATGAATCAAAAAGCTGGTTCTTTAGCCGGGCGTGGTGGCTCACACCTGTAATCCCAGCACTTGGGAGGCTGAGGCAGGAGGATCGGTGCAAGTTCGAGACCAGCCTGGGCTACAAAAGTGAGCTCAAGGCCAGCCTGAACTGCACAGTGAGACCCTGTCTCAAAAAGACAAAAAAAAAAAAAAAAAAAAAAAAAAAAAAAAAAAAAAAAAAAAAAAAAAAAA
>PVJA010015892.1:0-17754 GCA_004027025.1 Myocastor coypus | reverse complement strand
GCTAAACTCATAAAAAAGAGAAAGAAAAAACTCAAATTCAAACAATAAGGGAGGAAAATGATGACATTTCCTCAGACCCAGTGGAGTTTCAGAAGATTATCAATAGCTACTTCGAGAATCTTTACTTTCACAGAATTGAAGACACAGATGAAATGGACACATTCCTAGAAACATACAATACCAAAACTGAATTAAGAAGATATAAGAACTCTCAATAACCCAATAACAGCGAATGAAATACAAAATGTAATAAAAAACCTACTGACAAAGAAATGTTAAGGTTCTGATGGATTCACAACTGAATTCTACAAGAAATTTAATATTTTATTTATTTATTTATTTTCTTGTTTCAGAACCTTTGTTTGTGTATTCACTCATTTTTTTATGGCCGGCTCAGCCCATCCCGAGGGCGGGGCTGGTGCAGCATGTGGTGCCGGGGATCGAACTGCGGTCCCTGAAGCCGCCCAAGCTTTCCCAAGCAGGCGCTTTAGACCACTGAGCTATCCTGCCGGCCCCAGAAATTTAAAGAATATATAATACCAATACTCCTCAAACTCTCCAATGAAATTGAAAGGAAACAATCCTCCCAAAATCATTCCGGGAGGCAAGTGTTTTACTGATACCAAAACCAGAGAAAGATGTAACTAGAAGAGAGAACTACAGGCCAGTCTCTCTCATGAACATAGACCAAAAATCCTAGAAAATAGAATACAACAAATAATTAAAAAGATTATTCATCATGACCAGGTAGGATTCATTACAGGCACGCAAAGATAGTTTATCATACACAAATCTATAAATGTAATACAGCATATCAATAGAGCCAAATAAAACACCCACATGATCATCTCAGTTGATTCAGCAAAACCTTTTGACAAAGTCCAACACTCATTCATGGTAAAAATTCTATAGAAAATTGGAACAGAGTGCCTTTCGCTCAATTTGATAAAAGCCATCTATGATAGTCCAATAGCTAGTATAATTCTGAATGAGGAAAAACTGAAATGTTTCACTCTCAGATCTGGTACAAGAAAAAGATATCCTCTATCACCACTCCTATTCAATATAGTTCTGGAATCATTAGTTACAACCATTACACATCAGAGAGAAATAAAAGGAATTAGAATTGGTAGAGAAGAAGTTAAACTATCATTATTTGCAGATGACATGATAATCTACTTGGAAGACCCAAAAAACTCCACCAAGAAGATACTAGAATTAATACACAGATTCAGTAGCATAGCAGGATAAAAAGTCAACACACAAAGTCAATAGCATTCCTTTACAGAGATAATGAACACACTGAGAGAGAAATTAGAGAAACTATACCTTTTACAATAACACTGAAGAAAATGAAACACTCAGGATTTAATCTAACTAAAGAAGTAAAAGATCTATTCAATGAAAACTATAGTACTCTGAAAAAAGAGATGGTAGAGGATTTCAGAAAATGGAAAACTATTCCCTGCTCCTGGTTAGGAAGAACCAATATTGTGAAGACTGCCATATTCCCTAAATTTTTATACAGATTTAATTCAATCCCGATCAAAATGCCTTCAACATACCTCACAGACCTGGAGAAATCATTTTTAAAACTTATTAGGAACCAGAAAACACCTAGAATAGCAAAGACAATCCTGGGCAACAAAGATAAGGCAGGAGGCATTACAATTCCTGACCTAAAGTTATACTACAAAGCTGCAGTCATAAAAATGGCATGGTATTAGAAAAAAATAGACCTGAGGATCAGTGGAATAGATTAGAAGATGCAGAAACAAATACAAACACACTCAGCCACCTTATGTTTGACAAAGACACCAAACATTTTTACTGGAAGAAAGATATCCTCTTTCACAAATGGTGCTGGAATAAATGGCTCTCTACATACCAAAAACTGAAACTTGTCCCAGGTCTATCACCATGTACTATCAAACTAAAGTCAAAATGGATTAAAGATCTAAATATTAAATCAGAAACAATAAATCTTCTGGAAGAGAAAGTGGGAAGAAATCTTGAATTTATCAGGGTAGGCAAATAGTTCATGGACAAAAATCAAAATGCATGTATAACACTTGAAAGAATCAACAATTGGCACCTCCTCTTGCTGAGAAATTTTTGCTCATCAAAAGAAATTACCAACAGAGTGAAAAGACAACCCACAAATTTAAAAAAAAATATTTAACTAATAATATTCAGGCAAACGTCTTCCATCTAGTATTTATAAATAACTAAAAAACATTATAGCCCCAAAATTTAAAGACCCAATCCAGAAATGTACATCTGAGATGAAAACACACTTCTCAGAGTAAGAAATATGATAAGCCTATAAATACATGAAGAAACGCTCCACTTTGCTAGCCATCTGTGCAATGCAAGTTAAAGCAACACTTAGTTACCATCTCACCCCAGAAAGAATGGCTATCATATAGACATCAACCAATAACAAATGTTAGAGAGGCTGTGAGGGAAATGGGGATGCACACTACATTATGGAAATCAGTGTGGAGACTCCTTAGAAAGTTAGGTCTGGAAGCCCAATTCAATCCAGCTATCCCCTTACTTGGTATTTTCCCAGAAGAACTGAAAACATCCTATGATAGTGATATTTGTGCGCCTATGTGTATAGCAGTACAATTTGTGATAGCCAAAACATGGAAACAACCAAAATGCCCATCACCTGAAGATTGGTTGAAAAAGATGTGATGTTTTTATACAATGGAGTATTATTGAGCTATAAAGAATGATAAACTAGAAGATCTCATATATAAGTGGGTGTGTATTGAAGATATACTCGCAAGTGAAATAAACCAAACCTACACGTGTAAATATCATAGAGTAATATCATCCCTAGTGTAAGAACACAAAAGAAAAAATAAAAAGGGAAAGGCATAACACAGCTGAATGGAAATTAAATAGTTAAGGATTAAACAATGAAGCAAAAGCAAACAAATAAGTTAGGAAACTTGGCAGGAGAAAAGCCATGCACTTATGTACACATGATACATTAGACAATGGTCCTCAGAATCTACAATAGGATTTTGACTCTCAGAGTAGCAACGTGTAAGAATAAAATCATGCTTGTAATTCTTGTCATTCTGGTCTTCTAGATGTGTGCTGCTTCTAATGTAATTTCAATTATTACTATACTTTCTCACAAGTGAATGCTTGTTTTAAAAGAAAACAAAAAAGAGTAATTAAAGAGTAATAAAAGAGTAATTAATTTTTATCTTATGCCTTTGAATGTTGGATATGTTTAACTTTTGTATTGTATAGGAGCTCACAGATGAAAATTTGCCTTGGATCTTGGAGGAGACTTGGGATTGGACTTTTCAGCAATGCTGAAACTATTGGGACTTTGGCAACTCTTTCAGATGGACTAAAATGTCTTTTATACAAGGGATGTGTATGAGAGACTTTGGGGGTCCAGGGGCGGAATGTTATGGTTTATGTCTGGTTGTCCCCCCCCCCCAAAGCCTCATGAGTCATGGGGTGGGGACTTCTAGTGTTTGAGACTTGATCCATGATTCATTGGGATTATGTTTTAGTACTGATGAGATTATGGTTCGAGTACTGCTGGGAATTGTAAGGACGGCCTGAGGCAGATAGGCTAAGGCAGAGAGCCTGATATAATTTAAAGAGAGACAGAGAGACAGACTAGTGCTGTTGCTGTCTGCTTCACTGGTTGGTCGTTTGCCTCTGTCGCCATTGTTGCTGTTCTGCCGCCATGAACTGGATGCGCTCTGCTCTGTTCCACTCAGCCTTGGGCCAGCCAAATATAGACTGAAACCTCCACAAACTGTGAGCTAAATAAACCTTTCCTTCCTTCATTTTAAGTGTTGGGTATTTGTCCCAGCAATGAGTAAAACGTAACTAAGACAAAAGGAAAGGAGTAAAACCTCATAAAAGAGTTCATCCTCATCTTGGTGAGAGACTTAACTAGCTGGTCTTGCATCCCAATTAACTACTGTATCTTCTTTCCAGGTACTTCTGATCTCTTGGCAGGACATTTCTTGGCTGAGAATGAGCCAGGAGCAACTTTGGCCAAGTTGCTGGGTAATGGAATGCATAATTACCTGTGGCCTGCAATGTGGGTGGATAATTCTTCATTAGTCAATATCAACTGTTCTAATGGAAGGAAGGTGACTTGGAAGCACTACCAACCAGGACTGTTTTGGAAGTCAGCTTCTTTGTGTACAGCATGAATAGTCTTGGCTATCTTCTGATTCATTGTTCACCTTGAACAGGCCAGGCAATTTTAGTTTTTCTTTTTTATCATTGTCAAGCTCCTGCTGCATTTGGGCAATTGGTGTACCAGTTTTTGAAAGAGAACAGTTTTGCTCCTTGCCCAATAATTGAGGCTTAAATAACAAGAATATATCTTAAAAATCTCAAATCAATGTTTGTAATTTTGTAAATGAATGAACAGCAGCCTCAAGGTATAACTTGTTCAAGGTCACAGCACTAGGTGCAGGCCACAATGTCACACAGCTCATAGATGCAGAAGTAGAGGAGATTGATTGACAAGTTTCTATCCCCTCTGTCCTCTTTACTGGCTCTTAGATCTTTTCTTTGTTTAGGGTGCAGTCAGGCCCATAGAAAGAGATGGCAAGAGACTTTCCCACATATTCTGGAAACTTTACTGGCACGTAGGAGCTCAATGGAAAGGCTGAAAGCAAGTGAAGTAGGCTGTCCTAGAACATTCTTCCCGAATCATCAGGAACCTATCTCACATGTTGTTCTTCAGAGTGAGAGCCCAAAGAAAAATGGTGCTCAGTCTCTGTTTGGAAGTTCTCAGTGTACAAGGGCAACTCACTTGCTGAGCCCTGAGTCTATTGCCCCAACCCACAGTTTCTGCCTTTGGTGTTACCTGTACTATTGACTAGACTCAGCTCCTCAAATCTTTCCAGCTTCTAAAAGGGCTCAGAACCTTGATTGCAGTTGTTGAGATCAGGGAAGGTACTGATGGAACTCACCTTTCTTCTAAAGCGAAGAGAGCAAAGGGACCCAGAGACTGTAGGTAGGACAGATTTCTGGTTGATTGTCTATGGACCACTGACGCGATGAGTTATGGTTTCTAGAAGATTAGAAGAGAGTTTTTGAATAAACCTTAGTGGAGAAGAATGACTCATATAAATGAAAGGGATAGCAAAGGAAGGAGAGAAACTTGAATGAATTAAAACCTAGACTAGTTACAGTAACAATTTCACTTAGCCATGTAGTCATGTTCCAGGGACTGCTAGCATTTCCTTTAACTTACCTATTAGCCATGGGGTGGGTATTTTTATACATTCTTATGGCTAAATAAAATAAAAGTAGAGTGACTTAGAGACTTCCCTGAGGTCTTATATCCAGAATATGAAAGGGCAAGGATTTCATTCATCTAGCTCAAAAGCGTATTGTTCTCTATAGTGATAAGTCTTCTTTCTTCTCCATCCTGACTCCAGAGGAAAGTCAGTTTTTAGAAGTTGTGATAGTTTGCTGAAAGGAGCAATTCCCTTTCCTCCATGTCTAATTTTCCTACAACTAATTGTGAATTAGTGTTACTTTCCAAATGGAAAGAAGGACCCTGCATGCCATCCATTTGTGCTTATCCAACAAGACCCTGTCCTGTGACAGTTCTGTCACCACAGCAACCCTGCCTCTGGGTCCTCCTGGCTGCTTGGCAGAGTTGCTTGGACTCTGGAGCTGGGGCTCCTCCAGCTCGGCTTCATCCTTTGCTTCAGTGCCCTACACATGAACCCAGAATGTCAGTGTTTCACAGAGGTCTACTCTTCCTGTGCACTTACTGCTCCCTTTGATCTCCCATGTTTTGTATGAGTTCAAAATTAAACTGTTAACAAGAAAAATGCAAAGAAGGAAAGCAGTAAAAGAAGTCATAAGCAAGAAAACGTTGTCACGTAATCTTAGGATGGAAGAAGAGCTACATTCTAGCCTCTGTTCCCAAACAAAGAAAAAGTATGAATCTTATCAGTTCATGTGTGGCTGATGGGTCAAGAGCACCTTCTTCAAGACTTCCTGGGTGCAGAAAGTCCTGTTTTCAGTAGCACTGCTATCTTGTGCATGGACAGGGTGTGATGAGCAGATGTCCACTTGTCCCAGTCCCAGAAATGACCCAGATCCAGAGGATTGACGAGTTTTTCAAAGTACTCTTTTATTCATTTATTATTTGTTTGTGGATGGGTGTGTATTCTCAATTCATAACAAACACTTATAGGTTGTCTGTGTACTGGGTTCTGAGAAGAAAACAGATTCCTGTTACCTGTTCTTCAGATATTTTTGTTCCTGACCTTCATATAAATGATATTGCCCATTTATGATATCTTCTTTTGGGTCCATGTCTATGGTTTCATTGCTGACTTTTGTCTGTTTCCAAGTTCTCGTTATTCCCTTCCTCAAAACTTTCTATGGGACTCATTGTGCCCAAGCAAGAGCCATGCGATTTGCCCAAAGGTCCTCCTTATGTCTGTACCCTACTTCAGTGAGTTCAATACAGCTGGATCAGAACAAACTTTTATTCTTGCACTCTTCATTTTTTAATACTTAAATTCTCACTTTCCATTTAACTACATTACACATTTCTATTTTTTTTTTTTTTTGAGTTCTTATGTTAGGGGGACTATATAATGTTTATGCATAGGTATAGTTTACTTCACTTATGACTATGCCTTGAAATTGCATCCAATTATATATGAAGGCTTCAAGCTTATTATTCTTTATAGCTGAGTAATGCTCCATTGTATGAAAACATCGCATCTTTTACATATATTCTTCAGGTGATGGGCATTTTGTTTGTTTCCAAGATTTGGCTGTCACAAATTGTGCTGCTATAAACGTAAGTGCACAAACATCACTATGATAAGATGTTTTCAACTCTTCTGGGAAAATTCCCAGTAGAGAGATAGCTGGATTTTTTTTTTCTTTCAGTTTTCTTTTCTTTTTTTTTTTAAATATTTTTTATTGTTTAAATTTAACAATGGTTATATTACATATTTTCATCATCAGATCAGTTTAGGTTAATACATATAGGTATGTAAGATTGATCAAACAATTAAACATTTACCCTTCTAAATCAACATTACTTTTTTTTTCTTTTCCCCTTTCTTTTCTTTGAAAGTTGACATATTGCATATTGTTCTCACAATCGTTCTACAGAGTACAGTGTGTGGGCATGACCGACCTCCCTATTGATGTTGCTTAGAAAAAAGAACAAAGAAAAAAGAAAAGGAAAAGAATATATTTCTCTTTGAACTAAGAGGAATCAGATACACACACAGTCAAATATTCTGCAATTGTAGTGGGCCACCAGTGAAGCTTGTGATGTTGGAGGCTATTGAATCTAAGCCTCCTAAAGCTCATCTCACTAATCTAGCTCTGCGTTTCATGCATTGTAATTAACCATTTTTTTTCCTTGCTTGGTGGTCAAGGGCAAGTCGAAGCAAGACCTGTATAACAAAACATTCATTTTTTTTTTTTTTGTATCTTCCAGGGTCAATTCCCCTCAGGATTTCCAGTCCTAGATTTTAAGGACCCTCCACACTGATTTTCATAATGGTTGCATCAGTCTACATTCCCACCAACAATGGAGAAGGGTTCCTTCATGCCCGTAGTCTATCCAACCTTTGTTGTTGGTTGATTTCTCTATGATAGCCATTCTTTCTGGGGTGAGATGGAATCTCAGCATTGTTTTGGTTTGTATTTCATGGATGGCTAGTGGTGTGGAGCATTTTTTCATGTATTTATTAGCTTCTAGTATTCCTTCCTTTCAACAGTGTGTGTTCATCTTGGATGTCTATTTCTGGGTTGGGTCTTTGAATTTTGGGACTCTAATGTTTTTTACTTCTTTATAAATTCTAGAGAGGACTGTTGTCTGAGTGCTTATTAGTGAATATTTTCTCCAACTTTGTGGGTTGTCTTTTCACTTTGTTGATAATTTCCTTTGATGTGCAAAAACTTTTCAACAAGAAGAGGTCCCAGTTGTTAATTATTTGAAGTGTTACATGTGCATTTTGATTTTTGCCTATGAAATGTTTGCCTATGCTGATGTCTTCAAGATTTCCTCCTACTTTCTCTTCCAGGAGATTTACTGTTTCTGTTTTAATATTTAGATATTTAATCCATTTTGACTTTAGTTTACTGCATGGAAATAGACCTGGGTCAAGGTTTAGTTTCTGGCATGTAGAGATCCAGTTTTTCCAACTCCACTTGTTAAAGAGGCTATCTTTCTGCTAATATACATCTTTGGCCCTTTTATCAAATATAAGGTGGCTGAGATTGTTTATAGTTGCTTTTGCATCTTTTGATCTATTCCATTGATCCCCATATATATATATATATATATATATATATATATATATATATATATATATTTTTTTTTTCCAATAGCAAGCTGATTTTATCACAATAGCTTTGTAGTATAATTTTAAGTTAGGAAATGCAACACTTCCTGTCTTGTGTTTGTTGCCCAGGATTGCCTTTGTTATTCTAGGTCTTTTCTGGTTCCAAATAAACTTTAGGAATGATTTTTCTTGGTCTGTAAGGTATGTTTGTGGCATTTCAATAGGAATTGCATTAAATGTGCATGACAATTTTGGGAGTATGGCCATTTTCACAATGTTCCTTCATCCTGTCAGGGAACAGTGCATATTCTTCCATTTTTCTGAAATCCTTTAGGATCTCTTTTTTTTCAGAGTACTGTTTTTTTCATTGAATAGACCTTTTATTTCTTTAGTTAGATTAATTCCTAGGTATTTAATTTTCTATGGTGCTATTGCAAAAGGTATTGTTTCTCTAATTTCCCTCTCAGTGTGTGTGTATTATCTGTGCAGAGGAATGCTATTGACTTTTGGATATTGATTTTGTATCCTGCTATACTACTGAATTTGCATATTAATTCTAATGGCTTCTTGGTTGAGAGTTTTAGGTCTTTTAAATACAGCCTGCAAATAGTGATGGCTTAACTTCTTCTTTACCTATTCTTACTCCTTTTATTTCTCTCTCTTGTCTAATGGTTCTAAATAGTGTTTCCAGAACTATATTGAATTGGAGTGGTGATAGTGGACATCATTATCTTGTACCAATTTGGCGAGAAAATAGCTTCAGTTCTTCCCCACTTAGAATCATTTCAGCCAGTGGATTGTCATAGATGGCTTTTATCAGATTGAGGTAGAGGTCATCTATTCTAATTTTCTGCTGGACTTGGAACATGAATGAGTGTTTAACTTTGTAAAAAGCCTTTTCTGCATCAACTGAGATGATTATGTGGGTTTTTGATTTGGCTCTATTGATATAGTGTATTATTACATTTATAGATTTGCATATGTTGAACCAACCTTGCATCCCTAGGATGAATCCTACCTGGTCATGGTGTATAATCTTAATGATTTTCTGTATTCTGTTAGCAAGGATTTTATTAAGGATTTTGACATCTATGTTTATGAGGAAGATTGGCCTATTGTACTTTTTTTTTTTAGTAGCATCTTTCTCTGGTTTTGACATCAGTATAATATTTGCCTCAAGGAATGATTTTGGGAGAATTGTTTTCTTTTCAATGTCATTGAAATGTTTGAAGAGTATTGAGATTATATTTCCTGTAAATTTCTTGTAGAATTCAGTTATGAATCCATCAGGACCTGGAATTTTCTCTGTTGGTAGGTTTTTTTAAAATTAGATTTTGTATTTCTTTGCCTGTTTTTGCATTATTGATAGTTTTTATATCTTCTTGATTCAATTTTGTTAATTTATACCTTTCTTGGAATCTGTCCATGTCTTCTGTGTTTTAAATTCTGTGGGAGTCAATTCTCAAAGTAACCTTTAATGATCTTCTGAATCTCCACTGGGTCTGTTGTAATTTTGAGTATTTTATTCCTTATTATTTGGATTTGAGTATTTTTCTTTCTCTTTTTGATGAGGTTAGCTAGGGGCTTATTAATTTTACATACTCTTTTAAAGAACAAGCTTTTGATTCTTTAATTCTTTGTGTTGTGTTGCTAATCTCAATTGAATTGATTTCTGCTCTAATCTTTGTAATTTCCTCTGGTATTTGGGCTTCGGATTTGCTTGCTTTTCCTTTTCTAAAGGATTGAGGTGAAGCATTAGAGTGTTTATTTTTTCCCATTCTTATTGTGTTCTTATTGTGTGAGCTCACAGCTATAAATTTTCCATTAACAGCTGCTTTCATCTTATCCTATAAATTACAGTGAGTTGTGCATGAATATTCATTGAATTAGATATTGTTTAATTTATTCTGTAACCCACTGGTTGTTTAAGAGGTGTTTTTAATTTCCATGGCTTTTACAGTTTCTTTTGTCATTTATTTTCAGTTTCATTGTACTGTAGGCAGATAATATGCATGACCCTGTCTCAAAAAGGCAAAAAAAAAAAAAAAAAGATTTATGTTAGATAGCTGGGTCTGTCATGTTGGATGCATACATATTTATGTGTGTCACCTCTTTCTCTTGAATTTTTCCAGTAACCAGTGTGTAATGGCTTTCTTTATTTTGTTTAATCATATTTGGTTTGAAGTTGAGACTGTCTGTAAACTGATTGGTAACCCTGTTTTTTTCTTAGGTGCTGGGGCATGTAGCATTGTTTTCTACCTTTTGAATTTAGTCTATGAATTTTTTTATGTTAAGTGTGTTTCTTGTATACAGCATATTGTTGGATTTTGCTTAATAATCCACTGTACCAAACTATTTCTTTTAATTGGTGAATTAAGTACAGTTACATTGATAGTTATAATTGAAATATATTGACTTATGCTTGCCATGTTATTCACCTGCTGTCGTTTACCCCCTTTTCTTCTTTGTTTGATTATTTGCCCTATTTGGTGGATTCTTTCTGTTCTCATTTGTGGAGTTTTGGTCATTTTGGTATCCCTCCAGAATATTTTTTAATAGTCTGTGTAGGATTGGCTTTGACATCATGAAATTCTTTAGTTGTTCTTTGTCATGGGAGTATTTTACTTCTCCCTAATACTTGAAAGAGAATTTTTTGGGGTACAGCCATCTGGCTTGGAATTTATTTTCATAGAGAGTTGGAGTGATCTGTTCCATGCTCTTCTTGACTTCATGGTTTCTTAAGAGAAATTTACCTTTATTTTGATGGGTTTTCCTTTAAGTGTGATCATTTTCTTTTCTCTGGCTGATTTTAGTATATTGTTTTTTTGTTTGTTTGTTTGTTTGTTTTGTTTTGTTTCCTAGATTTCTGGAATCCTGACTATTTTATGCCTGGGTGTATTTTTAATTGGGTTGATGTTATTTGGAGTTCTATATTCTTCACTTATCTCAATCCCAGTATGCTTTCCCATATTTGGGAAGCTCTCTGCTATTATCTCTGCCCATACTCTTCTATATCACCCGTATTGACTCCTTTCTCATTGACGCCTTTTAGTCTCACATTGTTCTTCTTTGCAGACAATGCAAGGTCCTGAGATTGATTCCTGGTACCGTCCAAAATTTACTTATTTATTTATTTCTTCTTTTGAGTCCTTACACTAGGGAGACTATATGATATTTGCATATGTAGGTCTGGTTTATTTCACTTATGAGTATATGTTCAAGTTACATCCATTTATATATGAAGTCTTCTAGTTTATTATTCCTTATAGCTGAGTAATATTCCATTTTATGAAAATACCACATCTTTTTCAACCATTCTTCAAATGATGGGCATTTTGGTTGTTTCCAGGATTTGGCTATCACAAATTGTGCTGCTATGAACATAGGTGCACAGATATCACTATGATATGATGCTTTCAGTTCTTCTGGAAAAATTCCCAGTAGGGAGATAGCTGGATTGAATGGGATTTCCAGCTCTAGTTTTTTTAAGGAGTCTCTACACTGCTTTCCATAACGGTTGCACCACTCTGTATTCACACCAGCAGTGGAGAAGGGTTCCTTTTTCCCCACAGCCTCTCCAACATTTGCTGTTGGTCGATTTTGTTATTGTAGCCATTCTTTCTGGGGTGAGATGGTATCTAAGTGTTGTTTTGATTTGCATGTCACGAATAGCTAGCCATGTGGAGGATTTCTTCATGTATTTATGGGCTTGTTGAATTTCTGTCTCTGAGAAGTGTGTGTTCATCTCAGATGCCCATTTCTGAACTGGATCTTTGAATTTTTGGAATCTAATGGTTTTTAGTTCTTTATAAATTCTAGATAGGAGACCTTTGTCTGAATATTTGTTAGTTAAATTCTTTTTGAAATTTGTGGGTTGTCTTTTCACTCTGTTGGTAATTTCTTTTGACATGAAAGAGCTTTTCAGCTGGAGGAGGTCCCATTTGTTGATTCTTTTGCATATTAAACGTGCGTTTGACTCTTGTCCATGAACTCTTTGCCTATCCTGAAGTACTTAAGATTTCCTCCGGCTTTCTCTTCTAGGAGGTTTAGGGTTTCTCTTTTAATATTTAGATCTTGAATCCATTTTGATTTTATTTTAGTACATGGTGATAGACCTGGGTCAAGTTTTAGTTTTCGACATGTGGAGAACCAGTTTTTATAGCACCATTTGTTAAAGAGGCTATCTTTCTTCCATTAAACATGTTTGGCCCCTTTGTCAAACATAAGGTCGCTGAGTGTGTTTGTATTTACTTCTTCATCTTCTAATCTATTCTACTGATCCTCAGGTCTATTTTTTTTTTTTTTTTTGCCAATACCATGCTGATTTTATCATGGTAGCTCTGTAGTATAATTTTAGGTCAGGAATTGTAATGCCTTACCTTTGTTGCCCAGGATTGTCTCTTTGCAATTCTGGGTCTTTTTTGGTTCCAAATAAATTTTAGGAATGCCTTCTCCAGGTTTGTGAGGTATGTTGATGGCATTTTGATAGAAATTGAATTAAATCTGTATAACATTTTAGGGAGTATGGCCATCTTCACAATGTTGGTTCTTTCTATCCAGGAGCAGGGAATATTTTTCCATATTCTGAAAGCCTCTCAGATCTCTTTCTTCAGAGTACTGTAGTTCTTGTTGAAAAGCTCTTTTATTTCTTTAGTTATTTCTTTTTCTTTAGTGCTATTGTAAAAGATATTGCTTCTCTAATTTCTCTCTCAGTGTGTTTGTTATCTGTATAGAGGTATGACATTGATTTTTGAGTGTTGACTTTGTAACCTGCTATGCTACTGAATTTGTGTTTCCATAGTGGTTCCAGTGGTGGAGATGAACCCTTTATCTCAACAGCCCCTCCAGAATTTGTTATTGGTTGACTTCTTGATGTTAAATCCATTCTTTCTGGTGTAAGATGGAATTTGTGTTGTTTTAATTTGCATTTCTGAAATGACTAATGATGTTGAATATTTTTGCATGTATTTATGAATATATTTCATTCCAAGTTCTAGACAGAAGTCTTTTGTCATAGATATAGCTGACTATAATTTTTTTTTTTTTCCCAGCTTGAGGCTTTTCTTTTTACTAAGTTAGTGATTTCTTTTGAAGTGCAGAAATTTTTCAAAAAGATGAGATCTCAGTTACTGATTCTTAGAAGTTTCCTGGGCAGGTTGGGTTACAGCTCAGTGCCGCAAGCACCTGCCTGAAGTATTTCCAATGGAATTTGGTGTTGCTCATGGATTCTCTGTATCTTTGAGATTGCTACATGCATTTCCCTCCAGGAGATCTAGTGGTTCTAAATGTTTTAGTGTTTAACTATTTGATCAATTTTAACTGTAGTTCAATGCCTGGTGATAGACATGGGTGTAATTTTTTTTTTTTTTTTTTTTTTTTTCATGGGTGTAATTTTTGACTTGAGTCTTTGGAACATGAGGTTTTCCAGCAGCATTTATTAAAGAGACTATGTTTCTTACAGTGAACATGCTTGAGTCCCTTGTCAAACTCAAGGAGACTGAGGTGCCTTATGTCTTCATCTTCTAATCCATTCCAATAATACTCTGGATTATCTTTGTAAGATATGTACCATGCTGATTTTATCATAGTAGCTTTATATTATACTTTCAGGTCTTTCATTTGCTGCCCAGGATTGCTATTGATATTCTGGATCTTCTGGTTTCAGATGAATTTTAGGACTGTTTTATCTAGCTCTGTGAGGTATACTAATGGTATTTTAATCAGAATTGCATTGAATCTGTGTAATAGTTTTTACAGTATGACCATTTATAAAATTTTGTTCTTATCAAGAAGAAAGGGGAAAAAAACGTAAATAGAACTTTTTAGCCGGTTGTGGTGGCACACGCTTGTAATCCCAGCACTTGGGAGGCTGAGGCAGGAGGATCGCTGCGAGTTTGAGACCAGCCTGGGTTACAAAAGTGAGCTCAAGGCCAGCCTGAAACGCATAGCAAGACCCTGTCTCAAAAAGCCAAAATAAAGCAAGGAATATCTTTCTATTTTCTAAAATCCTCTTTAATCTTTTTCTTGAGAATACTGTAATTTTCACTATATATATCTTTGATTTCCTTTGTGATTCCTAAGTATGTTTCTTTCTTTTCTTTTCTCTTCTCTCTTCTTCTTCCTCTTCATATTCCTCTTCCTCTTCTTCTTCTTCCTCTTTCTTCTTCTCCTTCTTCTTCTTCTTCTTCTTCTTCTTCTTCTTCTTCTTCTTCTTCTTTTCTTCCTCTTCCTCTTCCTCTTCCTCTTCCTCTTCCTCTTCCTCTTCCTCTTCTTCTTCTTCTTCTTCTTCTTCTTCTTCTTCTTCTTCTTCTTCTTCTTCTTCTTCTTCTTCTTCTTCTTCTTCTTCTTCTTCTTCTATCTCTTTCTCCTTTTTTTTTGAATGTTATTGTGAAGGAAGTGGTTTCCTTAATTTTTCTTAGTGTGCTCATTGTTTGCATACAAATATGCTAATGATTTTTGAGTGTAGACTATGTGTCCTGCTATGTTACTGAATTTGATTATTAAATCTATAAGTCTCTTGGTGGGCTTTTTGGAACCTTCTATGTAGAGTATCATGTCATCTGTAAATAATGATAATTTCACTTCTTTTCCAATCATTATTTCGTTTATTTATCTCTCTTGAATAATTTGTCTGGCTAATGTTTCCAGAATGATACTGAATAGGTACAGTAACATTATGCATCTTGTCACATTTCTGATTTTAAAGTGAAAGCTTTCATTTTTGTTCATCTTGTATGATATATAAAGACTTTCTCATATATGGACTTTGTCAGGTTAAGATAAAGAGCATGTATTATGATTTTCTGTAGGCATTTTTTTAAATCACAAAAGAGTGTTGGATTTTGTCAAAAGCTTTTTCTGCATCCTTTGAGATGCTCATGTGGTTTTTGTCATTGGCTTTATCGATATGGTGCATTACATTTATGGGATTAGTATATGTTGAACTATGCTTGCATTTCTAGGACAAATCCCACTTGGCCATGATGTATAATCTTCTTGATAATTTGCTGCATTCTGTTTTCTAGTATTGTAACATTTAAATTCATTGGACAGATTGGCCTGTAATTCTCTTTTTTAGTTGAAGTTTTCTCTGGGGCTGATAGCAGAATACAGTTTGCTTCCAGGAATGAGTTTGGGAGACTTGCTTCCCTTGCAATTTCATTGAAGCTTTTCAGAAGAATTGACATTAAATCTTCTCTAAATTTCTTGTAGAATTCTCCTGTGAATTCACTGGGACTTGAGATTTTCTTTGCTTATAGGATTTTTTATTACGTTTTCAGTTTTGTTTCCTGTTATTGGGTTATTGTGTGTTTGTATAGCTTTTTCACTCAGCTTTGGCATTCAGATGTATCTAGGAAACTATCCATTTTCTCTGTGATTTCCATCCTGTGGCAGTAAAGATTTCGGGTGTAGGTACTGATGACCTTGAATTTGGGTTTTTTTCTTTCCCTTTTTTGATAATGTAGGCTAGGGATTTATCAATTTTATTTGTTATTTCAAAGAATCAACTCCAACTCACTTATTCATTGTATTTTTTTCTTCACCTCCATGGCACTAATTTCTTCCCTAATCTTCATAATTTCCTGCCTTCTTTAGACTGGGGCTTAACTTGCCCTTCTTTTTCTAGGAGCTTGAAGTGCAGCATAAAATCATTTATTTGGGCTTGTTTTGTTTTCCTAATGTGTGAATTTACTGCTATAAATGTCCTTCTTAAGATGGCTTTGACTTTATTCCACAGATTCTGGTAAGTTGTATCTGCATTTTTGTTTGCTTGTAAGTAGTTTTTAATTTCCTCTTTAATTTCATCTGTTACCCACTAATTGTTTAGGATGTCGTTATTTAATTTTGATGTGTTTGTTGTGTTTTATGCAGTTTCACTGCACTATGTTCAGTTAGTATGTATGGAATAATTTCAATTCCTTTACATTTACTTAAGCATGCTCTTTGTGCTAGTACATGGTCTATTTTGGAGAATGTCCCATGTGCAGCTGAGAAGAATGTGCATTCTGTTGTTGCTGGGTGAAACACTCTGTGTAGCTCTGTGTACTAATTTCATTTCTTCACAAGTTTGGTTTAGTTCTGTTATTTCTTTGCTAATTTTTTTCTCTTTCTTTCTTTCTTTCTTTCTTTCTTTCTTTCTTTCTTTCTTTCTTTCTTTCTTTCTTTCTTTCTTTCTTTCTTTCTTTCCTTCTTTCTTTCTTTCTTTCTTTCTTTCTTTCTTTGCCAAGGTGATCTATCTCTTTGTGACAGGGGCATGCTAAATTCCCAATTACAACACTATTATTGCTCATTTGACTTTTTATGTCTGTTAAAATTTTTCTTATGTAGGTGGGTGCTTCCACATTTACAACTGCTATCTTTCCATCTTGTAGTTTTCTCCCAACAAGTATGTAGTAACCACGCAGCTTGGATTCATACTGATTCTCCTGTTTCTTGGCTCCCCGGTGCTGGGGATTACAGCCACGTGCCATTATGCCTGGACTTGCTCATCAGCTGAGCCCTGTAGTCACCTTTTCTTAAAAAAAAATCTCTTTGAGTCATTTATGGTTTGAAGTTGATATGGTCAGCAACCAGAAAAGCTAGCTCTGCTTTTTTTTTGGATTCCTGGTTCATGGAGTGTTGTTGTCCATCCTTTGACTTTTAGTCTGAGAATTTCCTTTTGAGTTAAATGTTTCCTATATTCAGCACATTTTGTTTCTTAATCCACTCTGCCTGTCTCTTATGTTGGATTGCTGAATTGAGGCCATTTACGTTGGTGGTTACAACTGATAGTATTGGTTTATCTTTGTCATGTCATTTTCTTACTGTAGGATCCCTACTTTTCTCCTCTGCTTAATTGTTTGCTGTGATTGGTGATTCCTTTCTGTTGTTGTTCTTGAAGCTGCTGTTATTTCTGTCTCTTTCTAGTATATCTGTCTGTACTCTCGTAGGGATGCTTTGCTTTGGTGGTCATGAGTTTCTTCAGTTTCTCTTTGTAATGGAAGTATCTTATCTCTCCATTGAATTTAATAGATAGCTCTTCAGGGTACATCAATCTGGGTTGGGAGTATTTTTTTTTTTTTTGTGGGACCTTACTCCAAGCTCTTCTGGACTTGATTGTTTATGTTGAGAAATCTGTAATGATTCTGATGTGTTTTCCATTGTAGGTGACCTGTTTCTTCTCTCTAATAGCTTTTCATATTCTATTCTTTGCTGAGTCTTTGGGATCTTGATTATTATGTATCTAAGTGTGAATTTATTTTGATCATAGATATTTAGAGTTCTATACACCACATTTAACTGTATGTCAGATTCTTTCCTCATGTTTGGAAATTTTTCTGGCATTATTTCTGCAAATCACCTTTTTAGGTCATTTGTGCTGACTCTTGCACTCTTGCTTCTTTGTTGACACCTGCTACATTCTTTTTTTTTTTTTTTT
>PVJA010015891.1:22500-44503 GCA_004027025.1 Myocastor coypus | reverse complement strand
CCTCTCCCTCTCTCTTGCTCTTTCTTCCTTCCTTCTCTTCCTCACCCACCCCAGTATTAGAGATCAATCCTAGGGTCTCAATGGTAATCAAAAACTATATTTCCAGTGCTGAATATGGTGGTTATACTTTATGGATAAACGAAACATCTAATAGCAATAAAATAAGGGATAGAAAGGAGAAAGTGTATATGCTCTAAGTTAACTGTACTACGCATGAAGTTCCATAGTCTAATCTGAGGGTAATTTTGATTAGATGTAAGTGTATATTATGAACTCTATGGAAAACTCTACAGTTTTTGACAACAATGGATATGCTTTAAGAAGACAGAAATGGAATAATACCAGTAAGATCCTCAGTTAGAACCAGAACTCTCAGAGAAATAGCAGAATATTTTAAAAAAGACAAAGATCAAGGAAAAAACAGAAAACAAATGAAAATATGGTAGGGAATCTACTTCAATAATCACTTCAAAACTGAATAGAAGTGAGACTGTCAGAGTGGAGTGTGGTATACCAGAAAACCAGACAGAACCCACACCATGCTAATACAAATTAAAAGAAAACTAGAGCACCTTGACACATAGTATTATGCTGACGAATAAAAAAATTTGAAGATTAAGTGCAATAGTCTACAACTGCAATAGAAACTTCAAAATGCTTAATATGTCTACACCTAACCAAAGAAAATTAAAATATGTAAGATAAAAACTGATAGAACTACAACAAGAAATTGTAGTTGGATATTTCAGCAGTTCTCTTTCAATAATAAAAACACCCAGTAGGCAGAAAACTAGTAAGGATTAATAGGACTGAACATCACCATCAATCAGCTAGCTCAGCTAGATTGACTTAGACTATTTCACTCAACAATAGCAGATTAGATTATTTTTTTCAGGCTGACAAGGTACATTCACCAAGACAGACTTTGTTCTGAATCACAAAACACACCCTTACAAATATTTTAAAAATAGAAATCAAACAAGTATGCTGTGAGACCACAGTGGAATTAAAATAGGAAGAAATATCAGATAAGCAGCTAAAAAGTCTGCACATATTTGAAGGTTGTTACGGTTTATGTTTAGTTTTCCCCCAAAGCCTCATGTAGTCATGGAGTGGGGACTTCTAAAAACACACTTCTAGAAAGAAACATTGTTACTTTTTATTTTATGAAAAAAGATAAAACATATCTTCATAACAAGATAATAGAATACCAGTAGTTAGTACATCGCATATTATTATCCTTAGTTACTCAGAGTACAAAATATGTACTAAAAATTTCACCAAACAATAGAAATGTTATTTTGCAATAAGAAAATAGATATAAGCCCAATATTAACTACTTAGATACAAAGCATACATTTCCTTTAACTACAAAGAAATAATTTTCCTTCTCCAGCAGAAGTTAAAAGATGTAATTTAGGTTTCTATATGTTTTTATTGTAAATTGCTATTTTCATTTTCTCATACTTCTATTGAAAAGAGTTTTGAGGATCTAGTGCTTCAATCTAACCTTAGTCCCTAGGTAATATAAAATTCAACAGAGTTTCCATTACCAAAAAAACACATACACATAAATTGGCCTGCAAATACTTTCCTATGTGCTTCTGGACAAAATATAAGCCATTATCTTTAAGTACGTGTGAACTAGTGCTTTAATCCTTTTTCCTTTGTTCACCTGTGAAGTTGGTAGCAGTGTAGCAACTTAAATTTCAGACATGAATTTTGGTTTATATTCTACAGCATCTCAAATCTAACCATTTAAAAATCTGACTGGATGGTCAAGTCAGTTGTTAACATAAACTTTGGCTTATTATTAAGTTTCTTCATGTAAAAGAAAAATGAATCCAGGCCAAAGAGTTTTTTTGTAGATTGCATAATGGTTTAAATAATATTATTTAAGATAAGTCTATCTTATAGAAATGAACTCTAAGCCTCAGAAACTTAATAAGTTCAGCTCTTGCTAAGGTCACCTCCAGAGAAGTGATTTCTGGTTAATCAATTCTTTCTGACAATTTCCTTCTGTGTGGTGTGTCCAAGATTAATATATTGTCCTTTTCCTGGATTAGCTTTAGGATCCACTACTATATGCTTTGCATCCTGTCAAGAGACAAGAAACAGGAATAAAGGGGAAATGGATTTGATTAATGCAGGCTGTATTTAAATATCACAATGATCTCTACAATAAAATGAGCTCTATTAATTTATTAATGAACATATTTTAGTAAAAATAGAAATGGAGAAATTATAGTGCTTATAAGAAGGTACCTAAAAGATTTCATGGAAGATTTTACTGACCAAGCCACTAATTCAGGATTATAATTTGGTCTGCCACCTGTTAGACACAACCAACCACATGGCTTCATGTAGATGCAGCTGAGACAGAGGTCTATTAGTCACTTTCCTGTTGCCGAGCCAAAACACTCTATACTTGCAACTGGCTGATGGTTTAGGCCTGTGGTTAGCTTGCTCCAAGGCAGAAATAGCACAGCACAGGAGCCTGGCAGAGGGAAAATTGATCAACTCATGAAAGCCAGGAGATAGAAAGAAGGAGGAGGAACCTGAGGCATGGAATACATCCTTCCTGGTCACAACCCAAGTGACCTGTCTTCAACCAGATTCCAACTCTGAACAGTGCACTCAAGTATGGCCTCCTCAATGGCCTTAACCACAGGTGAGTTTAGGGCCCCGATGAACTAAACACCTTTCAGAAATTCCACTTCTGATTGGGAAGCTTTTGCAGGATAGTTTAGATCCAAACCTCAGCTGTACGTTGAGTATTTTTTTCTTTTTGCAAGCAAAAAAATGAAATGGCTTTGTGAACATGTACAGCTATTTCTGCTTGAACACAAACATACAGAGAGCTGAAATTGTAACTTATGTGTGTTTCTACCGTGTTTTGACTGCGCTTAATTCTGAGGAATCTCAAAATAGGTTTGGCTATGTTTCCTCTGGGTTAAAACTAGAATGCCAGGTCCATCAAAATACCAGAGGGAAAAATCAAGAGAGATCAAAGTACAGCCTTTGTCGCTGTCAGGTAGATAGGTAATGAATACCTAATGAAAGTCAATTCTCATGTTGTGCACTCTACCCTTATTACCATTCAAGAGTTAGGAGTCAGAAGGTTTAGGTTTATGGAACACAACCAAGATCACATATATCGAGACATTGGGACATACTGACTACAGTATAAGCCTTGTGTTTCTTAGATCAATAACTGCCTCAACTTTCAAAGATAGGCACACAAAGTTCTTTGAACAATGATGGCAGGAAGAGAGAAGTTGTTTCCCAGTACATTTCTGACAAAACACATAAGTCACTCATTCTTACTATACATTACTATGATTGCTTTATTGTGAAATGCTAAACTGCACTACAATTCTTGAAATAAAGATTCCAAATAAGCAAAGTGAACGTTACATAGCAAATCAAAGAATTAAAAAAGAAAATGTGTAAATGTTGTCCTCCAAAGTCAATGAGCATATTGTTGTAATCTTATTGTCAAATTTTTTTTTTTTTTTTTTGGTGGGACCAGGGTTCGAAGTCACGACCTTGCACTTGCCCAGCAGGCACTTGTGCCTCGGAGCTATCTCCCCAGCCCCTTATTGTCAAAATTTAAGCTTACATCAATTAGGCAACTGTTATGGTTTATGTCTAGTTGTCCCCCCAAAGCCTCATGTAGTCACTGGGCAGGGACTTTCAGAGTTTGAGATTTGATCCATGAAACCTAGGATTATGGGTTTTAGTACTGATGGGATTATGGGTTGAAGTACTTCTGGGGTTATGGGTGTAGCCTAAGGTGGGGGCTAAGGCGGAGAGCCTGAATGTAATATAAAGAGAGACAGAGAGACAGACTGGAGCTGTTGCTCTCTGATGCCCTGTTTGGTTGGCTACTTCTGCCACCATTTTGTTGCTGTTCCGCCACCATGAACTGGATGCTCTCTGCTCTGTTCCATTCAGCCTTGGGCCAGCCAAATATGGACTAAAACCTCCATAAACTGTGAGCTAAATAAACCTTTCCTTCCTTCATCGTGAGTGTCTGGTATTTGTCCCAGCAACGAGTAAAAAGTAATTAAGACAGCAACATATGGAAATTTATTGGGAGCTATCAAAATAAATAATTCCGAAGAAAAATTGCTATGCTTACTATAGTTTTAAAGAGTATATGAAAATTTTCCAATCTTACCTTCATACCTTAAGAAATACATCAATTTATTTAGGTCTTCCCCCTTCATAACCTTAAATGTTTCTATGATTTTCAAAGACTAATATTCCCTTTGCTAATTAAATGTGGCATCATTATAAAACACTATCATTATTAACATTATTTTTCAATAATGGAAAATGTCATTATGCTGATATTAGTTTCTTCAGTAAAATAGATCTAAATGTTTTAGAGATAACTTCAGAATGAAAGAACCATTGATGGCATTTTCCATAAAGGCGCATAACTGGGGGGATGGTAGCCCTCTCTTATCCCTGACCTTCAATTTATATTTTTATATTCAATAAAAATTGTACTATTTCTCATGTAGCACTTGTTATTACTCTAGATGTTTAAGGTAGAGCAGGGTACACAATAAACAACAATGTGTTATTTCATAAGGTTTATATTGCAAAGGGGTGAGTAAAGTAGAAAATAACCCAAAAAGTAAAGTAAACAACATGGTAGTCATAATAAATAATTTAGAATTCCAGGGAAAAGAGGATATGCAAATTTAAGTAGGTATTCCAGGAAACCCTCACTTAAAGTTCTTCAATGAAAGTCTGAAGGATACAAGAGGGCAATTTGTGTATATTGAAGAAAAAAACATCTTGGTAGAAAGAACTCAAGTCAAAGAGATTAAGTAACTCACTTAGGGTCAAAGAGTGTTAGGGCTGAAAATGAGATACCTAAATCTGTGTTGTATTGTCTTTATGATATGTTATAGTATTGATGCCAAATTAATTTTCATCAATTAATCATGTGTTGGCATTTATTTTATTACTAAGCTCATGTTTATTTATCACCATCTGTGTGTACAGCACTATACCAGATGCTTTGGCAGAGCAAAGAAAACTTTCCTCTTTTTATGAATTTTCACATATGTGTTCTCAATCCCAAAATGGCCCTTTCAGGAAGCCGTTGTTATCACTTGCAGATAAGAAAATTGATGCCAGGAGGTCAGCTAACCTTCCGTAGTGCCTATAGTTAATAAGGGAGAAATAGGATTTGAATCCAGTTGACCTACTCCCAAATACACATATGTACTTTCCACATCATCATGATGCTTGGACTGGACTTCAGCTGTTGTGTGTGACTATGTATGTATATTTTATTTGCTTTGTTACTTGGTCAATTCAGGAGAAATATTAGACAAGTTATTGTGCCTCAGTAATTTTACATTCTCTTCACTCATCAAATCAAATCAAATCCATCAGTTATTTGGCTAATAATAAACATGGGTAGAGTTAAGTTATATGTAAGAATAATCACACTTTTTTCCAGGACTGGGGATTAAACTCAGGCCCTTGCACTTGCCAGGCAAGTGTTTATTCTACTGAGCTATCTCCCCAACCCCAACAAGCAGTTCTACTCTGGAAAGGCAGAGGCAGAATACTAAACTGCAGTTCAAGTGATTCATGCTGACTCAATTCTCTTTCTTCACTTCTTGCATGTTATTGATTATTAATTTTGAATTGTCACATTAATTTGTGAATTGATGACATTCTCACATGGCTCAAAATTCAAAAGTTCCAAATGGAATATGATAAAACTTCACTTTGCCACTCTGTTATTTGGACATTCAGTTCCTCTTTCCTGGATTTTTTATGTAACTTTCTAGAGATACATTCTGCAGACATCCAGCTCTGTGGTTATATTTGGAATTTCCAAGATCATATCACAGTGAGGCCAGGAGAAATTTAGTCATCCCACTAGAAAAACATGGCTCAAAAATATAGTAGCTCCTACCTTACTTAATTTTCAACTTTCTTTTGTACGTGCTAGATATTACTCAGCTTCCAGTCTTCTATGATCTCTCACTGCATAGGTACTAGGAGTGCAACTGAAAGTTATTGTTCTGTTTCTTATTTTCTGAACCTACAGTTTGAGTCTCCAGCAATTATAGTAAAGCTTGCCTGACACTGACCATGAAGTAGTATAATACATAAAGGCTTCTAAATTCCTTAAATTCAGTCAATTACCTTTTCACTCTCAGAACCATCTAGGGCAGTGGTGGTGGACCTCTGATATGTGTGCTGCAGCAGACTACTTTGAAATCTCCAAATGGTTTGCTATCATTGATCTAGGGAAGAGAAATCATTGAAGTGCTCATTACTGATGACATCTCAGGATTATAGTACTTTGTTCCCTAAAAGGATGAAATCTCAGGCAAAGCAGGAAGAGCTGACCATTCTATTTGACATTCTGGTAAAAATGCTGTTTCGGAGATTTTAATGATAGTGGGGAACACTGTGAAACCTTCTTGCTCATATGTTAGATGAAAAGCACAGGAGGGGATAAATAGGCTGGGATATAATGGGAGTGGAGTAGAATGTTAGACCTGGAGAAGCTGATATTTCCAGGCTTTGTCCATGAAAGAATATGGGGATTTTGATGTTGTGATCTGCTCCCAGAGAATTATCTGCCTTTCCAATAACTCTTCTTTCTTGGTACTAAGTGATATAAATTCTGCATTACACTGTATCACTCTCCTTGTAGTGTTGTTAGGCAAACAGTGCAAACATGGATGGTGGGTTGGAGAAGATGACAAGACCCATAGCTCTTCTCTGCGCTGAGGTCCTACACCCATGCCCTAGGGCAGCTAATGGGTCACAGCTACTAATGGGTCATAGCCGACTCCTTCTGTGGACTTGCAATCGTTGGCATTTGCCAAGAGAGAGCTCTATCACTTAGGTAGTTATATGTCTTTCACCCACAGAGACAGCCAATGACTGGCTGACAACAATTTATGACAAATGGCACTTTTATCTTAAGGTGGCCAGACTACTTTAAAACTTAGGCTTTCTATGTGGCCCAGTATGAAACAAATCTCTCCAGCTAAGATTCTTTCCTTGTTTTGATTTTTTACCCTGCCGTGTCCTTCTTCCTGAAAATGTTCCCTCAGTATGTTGCTTGGAAGGTGACAGAATTATCCTGATTTTCCCAGGATTTCCTGGTTTTAGCACTGAAGTCTCTATGTTCTTGTATTTGCCTCACTGCTACATAAGGATGACTAATTATCACATGTGAACAAGAATCATAGTCCTAGGCACTTTCTCTAAGGAGCCTGACTTAAAACATTAAGTCTCCATTATATACTAGTTGTAGTTGCTAGTGGGCTTTGTGATCTGGTATTAGGAACTTGACAAGAACCTATTAGCTCATGGGGCACTGTTATGTGAGTTATAAGGCACACTTCTTGTGTAAAGCAACACCACTAGCATTTGGCATGTTAAATTGTAGCTGCCTTGTTATGGAGAAAAAGTCACACTTTTATTCTGGGAAACAAACTTGCATGGTAGGCATATGGCTCAACAAGTTTACAGCTTGGATCTCATATTTTATCCCTAGGTGGGTTTGCTACCTTTGTACAGTGCACATGCTAAATAGCTATACACAACAATCTTGAAGTGAAGCTGTAAGGGCAGCTCTGATCCATGCTCCATTTCCCTACATCTTCTCTCTCTTTGCCATATAAAGGACATAGGGATATTGTTCAAATGTGGTAATCAGAATGTTCAGTGCAAATTTGACTTTATTTGCACTTCTTGGTCAGTACTAGGTAGAATTCTGGAAAGAATAACAGCACCCCGATTTACCCTGGCCCAGGACTTCAGGTTCTTTATGCCAACATGCTCCACAAGGGTCTTCACAAAGCAACCTTCTCTTCCCTTTCCTTCATCTTTTCATCTCGCTCTTTGCTATTTCAAAACAAGGTGTCCTGCAGGGTGTTCCCTAACATGAACCTTTCCATCCTGGTTCCCATGGTGCAGTTCCGGTGCTGCATTTGTATTGTTTTTCCTGAGAATGTTTTATACATAAAATTATATGAAATGGAAACAAAAGGATATGAAGGGACAAATTCAAATATGTAAAACCTGAAATAAAAACATAGGAAAATCAGCAAACTAGGAGAAAATCGGTCTAGAGACGTCAAGGTAATTAGGTTTTCTGCAGGTAAAACCATAAAATCTATTCCTGTTTTCTTTAGGGAAGAGTCAAGACTTTTAATATCTGTGTGGCACCTTCTGTAAAGGGGTGGAATTAGAATACTTGATATATCTGGAATTGTGACTGTCACTTGGAAGGGTGACCTTAAAGAACAAAATCAGCTCTAAATAACTGACCCTAAATTGACAACACAGCTTCTGGAGATACTGCTCCACATGTAAAAACTAAATAAATACAATAAAACATGTTTCAAAGCTATCCTTTCTGAATGTTTAAATGATCCTAAATCAATTAGATCTCTCCTGGAGTGAAGCATGATTGAGAATCATCTCACTGCAAGATGTCAACTTTTTGTAATAAGTCTTTTTATGCCATGAATTCTAATATAGCACTCTACATTATTGAAATAAGTTTTCCCTCTTACCCTTTTTGGTATAATGCCCATATGAGTGAAATAAAAAAGACAGCATTTAAAGTAAAAAAAAAAAAAAAAAGTTAAGGACCCAAGAGTAATCAAGACTACAGGAGGAGTAAACTTTGCTTTATTTTCTGTTGGGCTTTACAGAAACAGTTACTCTTTGCCAAATGCCTTTCAAAAGCTTTGTGTTAAGCTCATGTTCAATAATGTTGTGACTGGGTCATTACCCACACACTGCAGACCAGTGTTTCAAAAAGGACTGATACAATCTCATGGACAGTTAAAGCCAGAACTCCTCCCCTGACATCTCCAAAATCTATACTGGTTGACAAGTATTATTTCACTTGTGAAGATGGCACGGAGAGAATTGACCTACGGAATCACTGTGCACTGGGTCAGGTGAGAGTAGCAGAATTAGATATGTTGGAGAAACATGAAGACAGCACAAAGGAAGGGCATTCTTGATAAATGGGTCAGGGAGGCTATAGAAAATGGAGATACTGCTTGTGCACCAACCAAGTGAATTTTATAGAGACCATTCATATCAATTTGTAGATCTCTAAAAGTACAATGATTAGACAAATACATTAGGAAAATTAAGTGCAGAGTTCCAGTCATTGTACTTTTTATATGTTGTTGTCTTATTCTCCAAAGTGGCTACACATCTCCATTCTCTTTCCTTTTCTGGTGGAGACCACAGTTTCTCCCATAGAACCCACCTACTTACTAAATGACTTCCATTGTGATTTGACTTGAGGTGTATTTTCCTTGATTAATACTTGGATGTTGAGGATAGCCTTCATCTCTAATGCTACTCACTTTGGTAATAGAAATCAGTTACCTCTGTGAGTTGCTGACTTCATTGTGGCTACTGGGAAATAAAGCACACAACCAGAAAAACATCATGGAAGCATTCCAGTGGTTTTTGGTATCATAAGAGATGATCTACTAACTTGTATATGATAGAGTTTATCCAGTGTTTAACACATGACCACATATATGGTGGGCACTTAACAAATGTTTGGGGGAATAAATGAGAGCAGCATTTTTGTTAAAACTACTTGTAGACATCCCTTGCCATGTATGCTTTCCTCAAGAAATTCAGCCAATCTCAACTCCATGTATTAGGTTGTCTGCCAGAAAAGACAGATTTTATTAATTTTAATACCATAAACATCTTTTTGCAGTTGCCACAGAAAAAAAATATAAAATAATACAACTACATTAAAGTTACAGGGGCTGGGGAGATAGCTCTGAGGCACAAGTGCCTGCTGGGCAAGTGCAAGGTCGTGAGTTCTAACCCTGGTCCCACAAAAATAAAATAAAATAAAATAAAGTTACAAGTTTTTCAAATATGATGATAGTCTCAACTTCTTCTTCTTCTTCTTCTTCTTCTTCTTCTTCTTCTTCTTCTTCTTCTTCTTCTTCTTCTTCTTCTTCTTCTTCTTCTTCTTCTTCTCCTTCTTCTTCTTCTTCTTCCTCTTCTTCTTCTTGTCTTTTTGAGACAAGGTTTAGCTATGTAGTTCAAGCTGGCCTTGAGCTCACTTTTGTAGCCCAGGCTGGTCTCAAACTCACACAAATCCTCCTGCCTCAGCCTCCCAAGTGCTGGGATTACAGGCGTGAACCACTACACCCAGCCGATAGTGCCAAGTTGTAAAATATCAGAGAAAGGTAAATAATTTTCAACTAAATTATTTTTCATAAAACATTTCAGCCCTTTTACCTCTTACAAATTTCCCAAAGCAACCCATTTGATATAATCCTATGTTGTGCACAGGAGGCATAAGCAGCCTGTGATTGGTATGAATAATGAACTGTGAGGGCCAGTGAAATAGCTCAGCGGATTAAAGCTCCTGCAAGCAGTCTCAGGGGCTGAGGATTTGATCCCTGGGCCTGCCCTGCAGGCCCCGCCCCCAGGGGTACTCTGAGAGACGGCTGAGGCTGGGCATAGTGGTGTAGGCCTGTAATCCCAGGTCTTGGGAAACTGTAAACAGACAGATCACTATGAGTCCAATCTAGTAGTGAGATCCTGAACTCCCAATTAGTCCCTTCCCTAAAATACAAAGAAAATAAAACAAACAAAAAACAAGGTGTGACAGTAACCATGAAGGGAGCACTGAAGTCTGGTAGCCATGTGCCCAGACTTTGGGATCTGTTGGTCTGTCCTTGATCCTTGAAACCTCTGCTAGCTGGATTCTTGATTTTAAAAGGACAAAGTGATATAATGCCGTGTCTGGAAAACAGTAAGTGTATGCTCATGTTGAATATTGTCAATATTTGCTATGTGAATCATGAAGAAACAAAACAACACTACATTGACAATTAGGTGATTTTAATCTGCCACAGAAGATATAATGTGTAAGTCCAGTTGTGATTTTTAAGCATGTCAGTTTGCTTCAAGAATCCACAGCTTGAACAATAATAAAATGCTAGTCATAGTGTAAAGCAAAACTAAATAATTTGTGATCTGAACCATCACTATTAACAACCATTGCACTCTCTTCCTTTTGGTTTTCATTTTCAGTTAGGAGCTGGTTTGTTTTCTTGGCAGCATATGAATAAACACTTAAATTAGAACACATGAAAGAAAAGTTCTCAGGGCAACAGCCATGCCCATGATTAATGCAGTATTGTGTTTACCCTTTAACATAGGTGAAGACATCTCTGAAAGCCAGGATTGATGGCTGCAAGAAAGAGAAGATGCACTTCAGCCGTACACATTTCCTGAGTGATCAGCTTTGCATGACCTTCATACACAACCCAAAGGTATTTGTTGACCTTGTGCACAAGCACATCACAGGCAAAGGCAGCTGCCTTTCCTCCTGGTAGAAGTGAAAGGTTTTATATTAGGACACAGATGAGGTTAAATTACTTCATTATTTACTCATTGGAGGAAAAATCAATTTCTGGAATATAATCTTATTGACCTGACTGGCACGGACCAGCAGTATAAGTAATTACAACCTTAAAATAAATATCCGTCATACCTTGAAAAGACTTCTATATTAGCCATTCTCCTTTATGCATTAGGGGTACCAAGTAACCATTCAAACTAAATGCAAGGCTAATGAACCCCGTTTTTTCACTATGTCACTGACATGGGATGGCGAAAATTCTGCTTACATTTTTTTGACCTTGTGAAATTCACACATTATACAATCAAGGCTATGTGTTTCCAATACTAGGATTTTTATTTTACCAGATAACATTCAAAAGACAAATATCACGAGACCAAACAAGTAACTGTATGGCAATAACGAATTTTTTCTGTGTTCACATTGAATCACCAACTAACCATGGAGCAGAATAACAGCCTAAGAACTTTCAACCCTAACTCCAGAGCTAGGATCTGCAGTGACCCAGTCCTACTTTCTTTGTCATGGATATTTAAAAATACTTTTCCTTCCAGGTTTGTCCTTTAGCAAGGATGTCCTATGCTTCCATCAAGTTGAATTTAGCCTTGCAAGGATTTTTAATTAACAGCGATGATCCACAAGCCATGATTTATATGCAAGAAAGATGCCCTATTTTATCTTCTTTCCCCGGGCTATGATATATGGGTGCCTCTAATAAGTGAAAGATAAAAGTGGTTTGAACCAAAAAGCACCTATTTCCTCAAAGATGTACATTAAGACTGGAGCTGTCAACAAGGGACTAAAGTAGAGCCCAAGTTGCAGAAAATATAAAAGCAGCAGCAAATATAAAAGCAGCAGGAAGAAAAAAAATACAGTTTATGTATTTATGATAACATTTATTTTTTGAATTACTTAATTTCTACTTCAAGTCAAGTATATTTTAAACCTTATAGTTTGCTCAGCACTTATTGGAGATATTTATTAAGTAATGTGCTTCTATTTTAAAGGCTCTTAAATTCACTCTTTTAAATTCGTGCTGCTCATGGAGTTGTCCCCTTATTGCGGTAATTTTATAGTTGAAAATATGGTAGCATCTCTTTTTCTGGCATAACTACCAGAGATAGTGATATATTCTTCTGCATATACAGAGTGTTTGAAACTCACACTGTGTAAATGGATTGAGAATCTGAATGTCTATCCTCTAGTTGTACTAGTGCTATGAATTATCTGATTGAACTTGGGCTGTCATTTCATCTCCAGGACATGGTTTACTTTCATATATAAAGGCATGAGGGGAGTACAATATTGGTAAAGGCCTATTCTAAAAATTATATAATTTTTTTCATTAAATAATTTGAGAAATAGCCAGAAAGAAGTACTTAAACTGGAGAGATATTATTTTATATGCTTAGAAAGAGAAATTCTTATGAAGTCATCCATCCATTCAACAAATAACTTTTAAGTGCCTACTATGGTAATGGAGATAAATCAGTGACCCACATGATAAGCACTGTATTTGGGGAATTTATAGTCTAGTTGAAGGAGACATAGACTAGACAACAAATGTAAGAAACGATATGATTATACCATTCTATGATATATTATAAGGCAAGTACAGTAAGAACGAAAAGAATGAGGTAAGGACTATGAGGGGGGGTGCAGTTGGGGAAGTAGAAAAGGTTGTGCATGTGGTGGAATTAAATAAACTGAGCAGAGATAATTTCCTTAAAAAGGTGGCATTTATGTCAAGCCTTAAAGAAGACAAGCATGTTAACTAAATGATAGCTAGCACAAAACTGATGCATATTGCATAGTTAAGGCCACAGCCTTAGAGAGGGTCATGTGTGTCTTGTCTGAAAAGGCACAAAGATGCCAATGCAGGTGAAGCTGATGGAGCCAAGAACCACTGGTAGAGGAGGTGAGGTACCCATCAAAGCTGATCACAGTGGGCCTGGTTGGCTGTGAAGAAGGTGTGCTGTGATCTGACCTAGAGTTGCAGAGGATCACTCTAGCTATTATGTTGAGCACACTTACAGAAGACCAAAGGAAGAAGCAGTGAGATATGCCGTTTTTGCTTATTCAATCACAGGTCCAGGAAGTTGATATGAAAATGTCATAACAATGCTTTGTAAAGAGCATGTTAGAGCAAGTGCATAACTGAAAACATTTAGCTTCATAAACTCTGATGGGTGTCTAACAAAATCAGCTGCACTAGTTAAATCATATGCATTTCTAATTCACAATATTATGTTTAAACTGATGATAAAATTTGAGAGACAAAGATAATGATCACTGTTTAAAACTGTTATTGCATATATTGTAAAATATTTCTGCTTAGAGAAATACATCATTTTAGGGGGCAGGAGTGCACTTATTCATGAAAAGATAATTGTTGTCTGCTTCTTCATGTTTTAAATAACTACGAAGTACCCCTATCAATTATTCCATGTTTTCTACTATCTCACTTTTCTCTTGATAGAGTAAATTTCCCCAGTCTTACTTAATATACATTTTTACTTTTTATTCATTTTAATGAGAAAATATATAAAATAGCAAAGAAACAGTGTTAAAACAGGTTAGTAGTGCAGTTATAATAATCAATACATTGCATATTATTTTAAAATGAATAAAAAGTAAAAGAAAAAAGAAAAAAGAGAAAGAGGGACCCTATATAGTATGCACTTGCTGCAGACTGGTCACTTTGGTTCCTTGAAACAAGTATAAAGAACTATTATAGTAAGTTACATGATAGCGACACATCTTGTTACATAATAACAACACGTAGTAGTTATTCAGAAGACAAAGTGTAGACAAGATATCTTGTCTAAACAATATCAGTGCAAGGAGAAAAGTTAAGAAACATGGCAGAACCAAAACCACGTCATTATACACACAAGGTGGTTAAGACAATGTTCCTAAGAATTTCCAACAGGCTTTCGAATCTAGCAGTTAATTGGTAGAATTCTCATCCTGACTAACTGTATATGCTGATATATGTAAAATAAGCAACTACGCTGAGGATAGTAATCTGTAATACTATAAACATGCACGGAATACATATCATTCTGGTCTTCTATATGTGTACTGCTTCTAATGTCATATTAATTATTGCTATGAACACCCTCAAGTACAAGTTCACTTTTCTAAAAATAAGGTAATAAAATAGAGTGAAAGACGACAAAAATGCCATAGGATTGACCTGCTACAATTTTGTATATAGTTAGATTTCTAAATTTCTGTGTTAAATGTGTAATTGTTTTTATCACATTTTATAGGGATTTATTAGAATATAAATGATTGATGGAAAATACTGGTTCAATGTTAACTCTAAGGAGTTTGATATTCTGAAAGATAGTGACATTAAGCGAAAGTGCCTATGTTATAGGGTAGTAGCATAACTAAGCTTCTCTTCTGGAGGGTTAACAACTTAAGTTTGCAGACCAAAAAATTAGAGACAAAGAAGGGCTACAAGGATAGTCAATATTTTGGCCCTAACCCTTGAAGCTCAGTGCAGACTCTGAACATAAAAGAACCTGTGCTATAACATCCTATAACTCAGTGGTGTCTCAAATTTTCTGTTCAAAGAGATTAAGGGACTACAGAGGAAAGGGATGGACAATGTATAGTGTGCCCAAGGAGAGTCACCTAGAGAGAAAACATTATCTCAATCTTTGAAAGAGAAAAAATTGGTCACGCAATGACCATGGCTCATCCAGATGGTTGGCACTGACAAAAGTTCTACAAAATGCTGCATATGGTTTGAGGGTAAATCCTGAGGGGATTTGACTGACCTTGTCAGATATAAAAGTTACATTTTTTGTTATACAGATCTTAACCATCAGGCAGAAAAGTCTGACCAGGAGGTCTAAAAAAGTAAAGCCATATTAATATGCTGAGCTGTAAAAGGCTCAAGTTAACAGCTTCCAACATTGCCTGTTGTGCTGATAACACTGCTTTTATGGAATATTGGACTATACATACAGCTACTTTCTCTTAGTTCAATGAGAAGAAATGTTTGTACTAATGGTACTTAGGAAAGATATCATGTCTGCACCTGGTACTCTGAGCAACTGCTATGAAGACAACAACATACAATGTATTAATTATTGTAACTGTCCTACTAACCTGTTTTGAAACGGTCTCACTGTTCTTTCTAATTAAAATTAGTAATTTTTTAAAAATTTAAAAAATAAAAAATGAACAATATTCATACAAATATGGAAAAAAAGAAAGAAAATATGTGCATGCCCAAGATAGGCTAGATATACAGTTACTTTCTCTTAGGTCTCCCTCTTTTTTAAAACATGTGTTTAACACAGGATCTACAGGGTCTTACTACACAGATCAGACAGACTCAGAGTGATCCTCCTGTTTTCAGCCTCTGAAACACTGGGATTACAGATGTGCACAATTTCAATTGTCATCTCAGTGCACCCCAGGGGAAGGGGCTGGCACAGCTCACCAGGCACCCTAACTCCAGTCCCTGGTTATGCCTAAGCAGGTCTTTTAGTGTGTTAAGCTGTCTGGCTGGCTCTTATATAGAGTCTCTTTTACTACATTATTTTATGTTTCATTTCTCCATCATGTTTCTCTCTTTGTATATTGTTCACCTATTTTGGGGCTTATTTTAAATTGGTAACTGGTAACATTGTGCTTATCTCTGCTTTCCATAAATAAGTGAGGTAAAATTAAATAAAAATGTACCCTTTTTGGAAAATGTGTTCAGTTTCTTCAAAATGCTGATTCTCTAAACTTTTCATTGCTGTTTATGAAATTATTTGCAATTTCTATATATGTCATATCCATTGTTTACCCCATACTGAAACTATGATACTTCAAACTCTCAGAGAAGGGCTGAGCAAATAGCTCAGCTGACTGAAATGCCTACAAGCAGCCTCAGTGGCTGGGGGTTCAATCCCCGGACCTTTCAGCTGGGCCAGCCACCGGGTTGCACTGAGACAGCAGTTGAGACTGGATGCAGTGGTGCACACCTGTAATCTCAGGTCTTGGGAGGTTTTAAACAGGTGGATCACTATGAGTCTGATCTACTAGTGAGACCCTGAATACCTTGCAGATCTTTCCCTAAAGTACAAAAGAAAAATAAAGAAAAAAAAAAACTCTCACAGAAAATGAGAACAGAAACATTATCTTATTTGATTGTTTGAGATATGCTTCAAACTTAATAAAGTGATTAATAATGGCACATGGACTTCTGTTGGGAAAAGTAGTATTTGTGGCTCTAGGCTTCCTGTGATCTTTACTATTTTTTGTATGAAAACCTGGGATTAATAGTTACATACTTTGACTGACTTTTGTTGGTACAAAAATGTAATAGAATGAAGATTGAAATTCTCAAAAAAACTATTACCTCACATATAAGTAAAGTTAAATCACAATTTCTTCATTTCCATTATATACTTACATTACTAAAAAAAAGTTAGATATGATGAAACTTTTGTGTAAACATTTTGAAAACCCTGAATTATACCAAGAAATCATGATGGCCCCAGAGTTGGAAAGGTGGAATTTGGATATAGAAAAGGATCATTTCAGAGAATACCAAGGGTGACTTAATGATGCAGTTTTGCAATATCTGTGTGTGTGACTTAGTGACAGTAGATAGAATTAGATATTCACTTGCCTGTATTCAGTTTATTTTATAATTATTTCTTTAAACACATCTGTCTATGAATTTCCTTTCAGAGACAAGCTGAAATCAACTTGAAAAAATTCATGAGGCTATTTCTTTGGGCAGAGTTCTCGATGGTTCTCAAAAGTTTAGGTTCCTTTTTTCCTGAGCTCAACAAACACTTTGTCACTTGCAGAAATATCCATTGCTTGTTACACTTACACATCAAGCATCACGTTGGGGGGCCTGGCAGGATGGCTCAATGGTCTAGAGCACCTTCTTAGGAAAGCTTAGGCGGCTGCAGGGACCACAGTTCGAACCCCAGCACCACATGCTGTGCCAGCCCTGCCCTCAGGGCAGGCTGAGCCAGCCATAAAAATAAATAAACAAAAGTTCTGAAACAAGAAAATAAATAAATAAATAAGTAAATAAATAAATAAATAAATAAATGCTTTAAAAAAAGCATCAGGTTGGCTGATGACTATAGTCCTTTGGTTGGTTATCATTATGACACAAATTGAGTTATTTTGGCTCATCATTTTGAAATGAGCTCAGAAGATCAGAAGATTTTGGTGTCTTAAATGCATGTTAGTATTCTATAAAGTTCTGAATTGAGTGAGTACAATAGCAAAAGATTTGCAGCTTGTAAATCCCAGAGTTTGAGCGGCAAACGGAATGCTATGTGTTTACTTAACAATTTCCATTTCAATTTTTCTAGGCACAAAACTGAAGCACATTTTCAGATCACGTTTTAAATTTTTTTAAAAAGAATTTAAATACAGTATGAAGTACTATTTAAACAGAAAAATTACAAAGGCTACAGAATTTCACTTGACAAAATAATATGAATTTCACTTTATTTGTTGCAGTACATAGTGTTGTCTTCCAACCAGTTATATATTTATTTGTGTAAGCAAGATGGTTTGGAAAACTGTACTGTAGACTTCTGCTGCTCTATGCAAAGGAGCAATTAATGCTTAATTTTTTTTTGCTTTGCTTTGTTTTCCCTTGGTTGTCCTTTTTCTCTTTTTAATTTCTTACATATTTTTTCTTTTTTCTTCCAGTTTTGCAAGCATATATCTGTTAATATTAATGACTAGTTCAAATCTCCTTTTGAATATTTTACTACCATGTCTGAAAAGTTAGTTTGCTTTTTTTAACCTCAGAATTTCTTCTCTCTCTCTCTCTTTCTCCCTCTCTCTCTCCCTCTTTTAATTGACTGAATTTGAATAGATTCTGGATTTTTAAATGAAATAATAGTAAAAAGTCACCTTTACTTTTTCCAAGGACCATGTTCTTTATGTTCAGATTTTTTCTTGATGTTTTTATTATTTATTTATTTATTTATTTATTTATTTATTTATTTATTTATTTATTTTTGTGGGACCAGGGTTCAAGCTCACGACCTTGCACTTGCCAGGCAGGCACTTGTGCCATGGAGCTATCTCCCCAGCCCCTCCTGATGTTTTTAAAATATATACTTTTGTTTATTTTTGCTTCTATGTTAATAAGGCTATTGCACCCTTTGCACACTAAGCTCTACCATTTTTCCACTGCATCTCAGGCAAACAGAATTTCAGGGATGTGCTTCAGTGGGTTCTTCCTAGTGCTTTTTAGCCATATGTGTGGATCTCTTCCAAACTCTGTCTTCAGTGAAGTCATTCTGGTAAGTTGAAACAATCTGTAGTGGGAGCATTTCTACTAGGGAATTGGTACAATGCCTCAAATCCAAATTTTTATTTCCCAGAAAGCCTATGTAGTGAGTTGCCTACACAGGAATGATAGTCCAAAGACATGCTATGGCAACAGAAGCAACTGAACATACATAGAACATAAATATACTGTTATAAAATGCAGATCTATCATGGGAGCAATAGGTAGAACTTTGGAAATCTTAGGTAGAATCAGTGTTGGTGAAAGGAAAGAGGGTATCTGATCTAATAGTAAAATTTTTATTCAACCACAATTTGAGTAATATTTTGTCATTACTTGGGAGTGAATCAAGAGGTATTCCATCTTAAGTAGAAGAGAAAAAGAAAAGCAGGCTTCTAAATGTGCAAACCCTAACACCTACTATCATCTAGGATAGGGGTGGGGAGTGTATGGCAAATTGGCGAATGTGCCACAGCCAGCTGTTTGTTATTGTTGAAAACTCTAAAAGGTTCATCACTGCTGGTCTAGATTTTCACAGGTAAGACAGTTTAGACTTGGCTATTGATGGGAAAGAAGATTCTCCCCTTACCCTATCCACAAGTTACTTTTAGTTACTGCATGTTCACTGAAGGAAAGGAAAGTGAGAGATACCACAGTCTTCCCAATTCCCTACAGACACTATGTGCCAGATGTAAATCACTATTCCAATAAATCACTAGAAAGCTAGTTGTCTAATATTAATATGGAGAACAAATGGTGATCTGAATGTGTCATATCACAAAACCAACTTTTTTAAATGAGTTTTGTCTCTTTTGATTTAGTTTTACATCTATTTACATAGATCTCTTTATTTTATGAACTCTGAAATTTTGACTAAAATGTACAACAAATCACAATCCTATTCTTCACTGCAAGGACAAGACTCAACTGAACAGCTAACTCTTAAATAATTAAAGAGGAAAGTAGGTCAATGTCATGTATTAAGTGACTTGCTCCAAATATAGCTATATCAGCTATTGTGAGTTTAGAGATGCCTCTCAAAGATGTAAAGTTATTAAGCTGGTGTCAGAGCTAGTCTTTTGCTTCATTTAAATGTATGGAATTGACCTCAGAGATTATCCTCATATTGAATTAAATATTAACTTGGATCTGGTTCATCATTTAATACCTGACATTTATATTTCAAGATAGAAAATAACTTTTATTGATTTTAAAACTCTAATTACAATAGAGTTCTCTAACAATGTGTCCTTGGGTCATGGTAATTATCCAGACACTCTTATTATCCATACATTATATTACATTTGGACTCACTCAAAAGTCATCTGTTTAAGTCAGACTCCTCTCAGTTCAAACCTTTTATGGAAAAGAACAAAGATGAAGGAGTTAGTCTTCATATTTTTATGTCCCACTTTCAGACTTTTTCCCTTTACTTTTAAAAAGTTCTTGTTAAAGTCACTAGTAATCTGTATAATACCAAGCCTTACGATCAGTTCTCACTCCCTACTTTCCTTGATCTGTTAGAACTTGGAAAGAGTTAATAATCTCTCCCTGGTATTATTTTTCATTTGGGGTTCCAGATTTTCCCCTAACTCACTGGGTGTGTCTTCTCAATTTCCTTTGCTAACCTTCTTCCTCTTCTTGAATTTTAAGTGATACAGTGCCACATATCAGTCTTTGTGTATTTTTTAAAAAGTGTAAACTTTACCTTTTAGAGAAGAGACTTTTAAATACTATCTAGATGATGATAGCTTCAAATTTTACATCTGTCCCAATTATTTCCCTGAGGACCAGATTCATATGAAACTACTTACTCAGACTTCTACTCAAATTATTAAATTAATTTTCTCTTCCAAATCTGCTGTTTCTTCAGTGTCCCTCCTTTATTATATAGTGATTCTCATTACTCACCTGCTTAAATGAAAAACTCAGAAGTCATTTTTTTTTTTGGTCTTTTTGAGACAGGGTCTCGCTATGCAGTTCAGGCTAGCCTTGAGCTCACTTTGGTAGCCCAGGCTGGTCTCGAACTCGCACCGATCCTCCTGCCTCAGCCTCCCGAGTGCTGGGATTACAGGCGTGAGCCACCACGCCCGGCACAGAAGTCATTTTTAATTGTCTCTTTCCTCTTTTACCTGCTTTTCAATCTATTACAAAGTTTTGTCTCTTTCGTCAAAATATATCCTCATACCAACTATTTCTCACTGCTTCTACTCTGTTACTATATGGTACAGAGCACAGAGTTGGAAAACAGGGCTTTTATCTCAGACTATCCTATTTTTCAGCAAATCCTATCAATTCTATCTCACAATCTATTCAGAGTCTCTCATTGATTCTAACAACAGAGCTACCACCATAGCTCAAATCATTGTTATATCCAGCCTAGAAAACAATCTCAACCTTCTAAGTACATAGTTTTACTTTCACGTTTGCCTTCCTAGAGTGTGGGGTTATATTTGAAAAACATCAATCAAAATGAACACTTTTCTACTTGGAACTCTTCACTGGTTTTCTAATTCTATGTATTGCATTAGATTTGAGCTGTATATTACAATGTGAAAAGCCTGTCTGATCTGGGGATTCTCTGTGTCTGTGCTTCTTCTTCCACACTTTCCATTCTCTTTACCTTCTTGTTGCTCTCTGAACACCCAAAACTGATTTTGCTTCAAATGCTGCATTTTATGTTTCCTGTACTCAAAACATCTTCTTACTGAAATTCACATGGCTCACTTTCTCCCTTCACGTAGATTGAAATACTAGTTCCTCAGAGAGTTCCTCCCAGTCCAACTTATCTCAGTACTCCTAGGCTTCAACAAAAATGAGACAGTTTATTTGATATACATGGAAGGCTGGATACCTTTGCATCTCAGTGGCATAGATTTAACCCTCAGGACAACCACCTGATAGTAAGTGTGAACCAAATGGTTTATTCATAACTAGGATAACTAAACCATTTGGCATCCAAAGTAGGTTATTTTATAATTCCCCTGTTTTACTTTAGTTTTAAGTTTACTGTAAAAGTTACTTTAAAAGGCGAAATGACAGGACAGTACAAAGGGGATGATTAAGCCGTCCATGGTGGCGCACACCTGTAATCCCAGCAATCAGGAGGCTGAAGCAGGAGGATTGGTGCGAGTTCGAGACCAGCCTGGGCTACCAAAGTGAGCTCAAGGCCAGCCTGAACTACATAGCAAGACCCTGTCTCAAAAACGACAAAAATAAATAAATAAATAATAAATGAATGAATAAATAAATAAATAAATAAATAAATAAAGGGGATGGTTAGAAAAGAGGAAGAT
>PVJA010015891.1:0-17500 GCA_004027025.1 Myocastor coypus | reverse complement strand
TTATTTCCCAACTTATCATTGGAATTTTTACTTTAAATTCTGGATTTTCCTTTACCTGGGGACTGTCTTAATTTGAATGTAGTGGTAAAAGTAGAAAGTAATAATCATAACATCAGTGATTACATTATTGTTAGCAATTCCAAGTAACACAAAGAAGAATCAAAAATCAACCAGAAACATGATCTATGAAAAAGGAGTGCATTTGGTAGATTAGTGGGATGTGGATACATGGCCATCATTCAACACTGTCTACAACACTGGGGCAGATAAGCAAAGATAAAGCCATGGCACTGACCCAGTTAGTAGTCTGAGGGATTTGAAGGTCTTTTCTCATGCTTCTGATGTACAGTATCAGGCTGCCATTGAATCTTTGGTCAGAGTCAAGTAAAGGCTTTAATGAGAAGGCTGCTTATATTCTATATGAATATTGTTACAGAAGAAATCCATAACTGGCCTTTTGTGTCTCCAAAAGGCAACGCCAATACAGAAGTGACATTTTGTTTACCAGGATACCAGTCAGGTTCTTATTATGGGGGACAAATTATCAACTGTGAAACAAAATTCATGTTTCTATAATAAGTACCAAGTTGAGTATTGTCATTATAAACATAATTATTAATATGTTAAGTAATAAGGATGAATAACATGATTGTAATTCTATAGTTTGATAGATAATTTTATATCTAACAAATTTTTAATAGATTGGTAGAAAAATAAAATTGGGTAAGACATAATTTTAAACCATTCAATAAATAGTACGTAATTATTTCACTAACTCTATGTAAAAACTCACTTTTCTTTGAAGCGAAAAACATGGTTTTGTCTCTCAAGACTGATTATCTTCTAGTCACTGGAAAAGCACTAAAATGACATACACACTTCCAGGTACAGTTAAGATCATCATTTTTCTCTTTTGCGTCTTATACTTACCTTTTATATAGTGCTTTCAAAGTTGTTTTTCAAAAAGGATTCTCCCCACAAAATGTTAATGAAGACTCATATACACAAAGCCTTGTGCACAGCTCTTAGGGGTACAAATGTGAATGAAATAAGATCATTGCTTCCAAGGAGATTTCAGATACCCTGAGCCAACTTATTTATGAACATTCTTTCATTAAACTACCTTTTTAGTATTATGAAGAATTAAAAGTAAATAAATAGAAGAGCTGTTAGAGGCAAACTTGATTAACTTTAATGTTTTATGTCTCCTAAAAATGATCAAGACAGCGAAAAGGGAATCCTAGAAACTTCTGCACTCTAATAATTTTTAATAACAATTTAAGTTTAATCCAAAGAGTTGAAATTAATTTGTCATCTTGCTTTTATTTATACTTGTTTATTATGGCCAGCTCAGCCTGTCGTGGGACTGGAGCTGGCACAGCATGTGGTGCTGGGGATCAAACCACAATCCCTGCACTTGCCGAAGCGTTCCTCAGCAGGCACTTTAGACCACTGACCCATCTCACCAGCCCTCACCTTGTTTTTATAATAAAAAGTACATTGGAAGATTTAATACCATTTTGAAAAACAAATTTGTTTTTATGTATGAGATTTAACAGATGGCTAGAATATATACGCTGAGTTAGGCAAGATACCACATCTGCATCTTGTACTCTGAACAACTACTATGAAGACAGCAATATGCATTGTATTAATTATTGTGGCTGTCCTACTAAAATGTTTTGAAACTGCCTCATTGTTATTTGTTTATTATTAAAATTAATAAAAAAGCAAATATTAAACTGGGATAGCTCCTTATATATTTTGCACAGTAAACCTTTATCAGAGGCACAATTATCAAATGCTTTCTTCCCACCACTAAGTTGCCTTGCATTTCATTTATTCCATTGCTATGTATTGGTCTTTTAGTTAGGTGTAGTTTCCTTGTTTATTTTTGCTTGTAATGTTTTTTTTTTCTTGTTTCAGAACTTTTGTTTGTTTGTTTATTTATTTATTTTTATGGCCAGCTCAGCCTGCCCTGAGGGCAGGGTTGGCGCAGCATGTGGCACCGGGGATCAAACTGCTGTCCCTGAAGCAGCTTAAGCTTTCCTAAGCAGGCGCTTTAGACCACTGAGCCATCCTGCCAGTCCTGGGGAAATACACTTATTTTGATTGTTACAAACTTCATATAATTTCTCTCTCTGAACTGTCTCAGAAGTAATGGTTCTTTCTCTCCCTCCTTCCTCACTTATTTTCTACTTTCCTATAGTATTTGATAATACATTTATGATGTATCTAAAATTTAGAAATAACCAAATATTCATCCGAAGCATGGATGTATGATACCCATTTTATCCTTGGAGATATTTGTTAGAATTTCTGGGTTTGTGCTTGGGCTGGGGAGATAGATAAGTAGAATAAGCACTTGATTGGCAAGCACAAAAGCCTCAGTTCAATCCCCAGTTACACAAAAAAAGAAAGAAAAGAAGGAAAGAAAGAAAGAAAGAAAGAAAGAAAGAAAGAAAGAAAGAAAGAAAGAAAGAAAGAAAGAAAGAAAGAAAAAAGAAAAATTCTGGGGTTTTTACAGACAAAAAATATTGATATGCAGTTTTAATTATAATGGCTCCATCAACCATATAAATAAAATTGCTACCATTGTTTTGGCATAAGCATACAACTGATGGATATAGATTTTCCCCTCTGTCGTAAGCATTATATGTGTCATATGCATAGTGTGCATTTTCTCTTAATGTTCCCAAATAGAAAATGACAATTTTAAATGTTAATCTACTTCTATGCCATACATCATCTTTTCTTTATGGAGAGTATTTTTTAAAAAAGTATTTGAAATGAGTATAATTAACTAAAACTACTTGAGTCATATAGTCACCAAGACTGAGTTCAGTCATATTTTATTGTAATGTATTGTATTGTATTTACTTGTCTTTTTGAGACAGGTCTCTCTATGCAGTTCAGGCTGGCCTTGCACTCATTTATGTAGCACAGGCTCATCTCAAACTCACACCGATCTCCCTGCCTCAGCCTCCCATGTGCTGAGATTATAGGCATGCACCACCATATCTGGCTCCAAAGAAGTATTTTAAAACTCCTTTACCTTTCCAAACTATGCTCACATGACCATAAACTGCCAAGTGAGTCAGAATCTACATCAAAAGTTGTTTCCTTTGAAAGATCATAGCATTTTTTAAAAAGTTGGTCGGATTGGTCAGTGACAATCGTTAAAGATTCAAAATGCTAACTTATTAACAGTGGCAACCTAACTGTCAACACTACAGAAATAAAAGCAATTATAAGAGAATACTTTGAAAAATTGTACAGCAGCAAATCAGATTACCTAGCAGAAAGAAAATTTTCTAGAAGCACCCAAACCTTACTCAATGAAAATATAAAATCTAGAGTTCTATAAATTTGAATTTTCAAACAAATTCCAATGAATTTACCAACACACATGGCCCTGTGGGACAAAGATGTCCTTATTACTGTGTTCTGTTCAATATGTGTAAAGGAAAATATTACATGTCACCTTTTCAGTTACCCTATTTAAAGAGATATTTTGCCATTTAGTTAGTGTGGCATTCCTTTCCCTGCTGGCGGAGAATGCACATTTAGTGGTTGGAGAAAAAGCCATCATCTGACTGAAAGACAGTGGGCCAGTAGTGATGTGGAGAAGGGAGATAAGATATTCATTGTATTAATCAGCTTTAGTTTTCCTATTGCTAGAACATAGTACTTGACACCTGCAATTTTACTTTTTTTTCCCCCTATGGCCAGCTCAGCGTGCCCTGGGAGTGAGGCTGGCATAGCATGTGGTGTGGGGATTGAACCACAGTCCCTGCAGTTGCCTAAACTTTCCTAAGCAGGCACTGTAGACTGCTGAACCGTCTCACCAGCCCTACAACTGTACCTTATGGATGGACTATAAACTAGTTCAATCACTGTGAAAGTCTAGGGATTCCTAAAAAAAAAAAAAAAAAAAAAAAAAAAAAAAAAAAAAAAAAAAAAAAAAAAAAAAAAAAAAAAAAAAAAAAAAAAAAAAAAAAAAAAAAAAAAAAAAAAAAAAAAAAAAAAAAAAAAAAAAAAAAAAAAAAAAAAAAACACAAAAACTAAAACTGAAATTCCATGATTTAGCTATTTCCTTTCTAGGTATCTTTTTTAAAAATATGTTTAGTACAGGGTCTACAGAGTTTGTACTACACAGATTGGATTTATAGTGATTCTCCTGTTTTCAGCCTCCCAAGCACTGGAATTATAGGCATGCAACACCATGCCCAATCTAGCAACTTTCTGAAAGAGTTAAACATATCAAACTACAGTGACACATGTATTTCCATGTTTATAGCAGCACAATTCATAATAGCTTAATCTTGGAAATGGCCTGCATGTCTATCAACAGATATATGACTAAAGAAAATGTGGTATGTACCCACTATGAAACTCCATATCAAAGAAGGATAAACTTGAGTCATTTGTAGGAAAATAGCTGCACTGTTACTCTAGAATATTAGGTGAAAATAAATCAGACGCACAGCTTATAAAGTATATGGTTTCTCTTATACAAGAAACCCAAAGTAAAAATACATCAAAGAGCGAATTTAGCATGCAAATCAAATAGGGAGATGATGTCTGCCAAGTAGAAAGCAATGTGGAGGGAATGGAGAGAGAGAGGAATGTGATGTACTGCAAGCAAACACTATTAAAAATTATGAATGATACAAAATGAGGTTCTAATTAGATTTACAATTTTTCTTCACTAGAAATCTAGTAAAAATCTCATAACAAAAATGGATAACAAAATACACTTCACACCTGTATTTGGCAGTTTATATAACTTTATTTCTGTTGATGGTCTGCATGCTGGTAAGTTTGTCATTACCGCTTTAATATCTTTGGCTGTATTTGGGTTATTGAGGGTTTTAATATTTTCTTTGTACACATGTATTTAAGAACTTTCACATTTCTTCCAAATTCTCCAGTTTGTTAGAGTACAGGTTTTCAAAACACTTATTCAAAATCTTCTTAATTTCAGTGATGTCATTTGTGATTTTACCTTTTTCTTTTCAAATTGCATTGATTTATTATTGTTTTCTTTTCTATTTTGGTAGTCTTTCGAAGAACCAGTTCTTCAGTTCATCAATTATTTTTATTGATATTTTAGTCTCCATTTTATTGATTTCTGCTCTCATCTTTATAATTTCAGTCCTTATCTTAGCTTTTTGTTTGGACTGTTCTTGATTTTCTAGAATTGTAGGATGCTTCCTTAGGTTCTTTCTTTGCACTTGTGCTGTTTTTAAGATGTCACGATAAACAGCTACAAATTCTCCTCTTAAGACTGTTTTCATTTTACCCTACAGGCTTTGATATGTTCTACTGATATGATTTGATTCTAGTATCTGTTTAATTTCTTCTATGACTCACTGACTAGTCAACAATGATTTTTTGTTTAGTGTGTTTGCTTAACTTCTGTGGTTTCCTTTACTATTGATTTCCAGTTTCATTGAAGTATATGCTGCTAGGAGGCCTGACATAATTTTGATCGTTTTGTACTTCTTTATGCATGCTATGTAGAAAAATAGATGGTCTGTTTTGGAGAAAGTTCCATGTGCTGCTGAGAAGAAAGATATACTCTGTTATTACTTGATGGCAAACATGATAAATGTCTATTAACTCCGTTCGTTCAAAGGTTTGGTCTAACTATGATGTTTTTGTTGACTTTTTGTCTATTCTTTTGTCTATTTATGTGGGGCATAACCTGCTATAATTGTCTTGATGCTTTTTTCATTGACATTTAATGTCCAATAGTGTTTGTTTTATAAGGTAGGGTGTTTTGGTGTTTAATACATGTATGTTTATAATTGCTATCTCTTTCTGTTGGATTGTGCCCTTAATGAATGTGAGCTGACCTTTTTGACTTTTCTGATCATTTTTGGTTTGAAGTTCTCCTCATCTGAAATAGGATAGCTACTTATGCTTCGTTTTAAATTTCTAATGCATAGAATATAGTTTTCATCATTTTACGTTTTAGTTTTTGAATTTCTTTTTGGATTAAGTCTGCTGTATGTAGTAAGTCAATAAATTTTGTTTCTTGATGAATTCTGCCAATATATATCTTTTTGCTGGGGAATTTTGACGCATTTATATTGAGCCTTATTAATTACAAACATTGACTTATTGCTGCCATTATATTACTGTTCTGTTGCTAATCCTCCACCCATTTTTTTCTACCTCACTGCTCATCCATTCTAATTTGTTCATTTTAGTAAATGTTTTCATTTGTCGACTTCTGTGTCTTTTTTAGGGTATTCTTTAAAATTTTTCAGAGCACTTCATCAGTTGTTATGAATTTCTTAAGGTGCTCTTTGTCATCAAAAGACCTTATTTCTTTGTTAATATTAAAAGACTGTTTTGCAGAACTTCGTTTTAGGGATTTTTTTTTAAAATCTGTCTCAGGCTGCCTTAATGGCATGTCTCATGCTCCATGTAGAGGTCGGGATCAAACCACAGTCCTGGATGCCTGAGTGACTTTGCTAAATCATGTGCTTTAATCAGTTGAGCTACCTGGCAAGCCTTCCAGTCTTGGTTTGAAGTTGCTTTCTTTTAGGGTTTGATAACACTTTACTCCAAGCTTTCCTCACCTTGAAGCACTACGTGAAAAAAAATCTGTTGTATGTCTAATAGATTTGCCTTTAAAAGTGATTTGCTCCTTTTCTCTACCAGAGTTTAAAATTCTCTCCTTATGCTTGTCTTATGGGATTTTAGCTATGATGTGCTGTGGGGAGTTTTTTGTTTGTTTGTTTGTTTGTTTTGTTTTGTTTTTCTGACTGGGGCTATCTATATATTTTTTTTTTGTTGTTGTTGTTTTTGTCTTTTTGAGACAGGGTCTCACTATGCAGTTCAGGCTGGCCTTGAGCTCACTTTTGTAGCCCAGGCTGGTCTCGAACTCGCACCGATCCTCTTGCCTCAGCCTCCCGAGTGCTGGGATTACAGGCGTGCGCCACCACGCCCAGCAGTGGCTATCTATATGTTAAAAATTTCTCCATATTGCAAAACTTTCAGGTACTCATTAGTAACATCAGCCCTGTAATCTAGTTCTGGTCCCCCATCCTCACGTTGGTCACTTTATTTACCCATATTTGTAGTCAAAGTTTTAATGTTCTTGATTTCTGTTTGGTAGCTTTTTATATAGTCTAAGTCTTTTGGTATCATTTAGTTTAGTTTAGATCAGTGTTTATTAGTGTCTTCTATAACTTGCTGATCATTTGGGTTATTACGTTCATTAACTTTACATCTTTTTGACCTTACTAAGCAACTTATTGACCTGTGGTTTTAGTCTTTTAGCATCTCACAAATTAATCTGTGTAACTTTTGATTCCCTCCCTCTCAGCGTCCTGTGGATGAGTGTTGGGAGCATTAAGAATTTTTGGCAGCATTTTTTTTTTTTGCCTGTCATCCTTTCTCACTGTGTGTGTGTGTTTGTGTGTGTATGTGTGTGTGTGTGTGTGTGTGTGTGTGTGTGTGTGTGTATGCTGAATTTTGCATTTTAGTTATTGTGGAAAGACATTGCTAGTATAGAGACTTCTTAAATTATTGCCTGTTTTATGAGGATGCACTATATGTATTGATAACTACAGACCTATGTCTCTATTCCAATATCTAGCTACATATGTTAATTTGGGAAAGATACAATGTGATATCCAATATTCAATTCTCAAGGAATAGATGAGTGTATCATTAATGATACAAAAGCAACTCAGGTATTGGCATAAACGGAACACCAATTAATAGCAACAACTATGCCACGCTGGTAATACCAATAGAATCAGCAATAATAATATCATCAATGCCAAAGAGGATATTGACACACTGTAAGAACCAATAGCATACCACCTTTCTCCATGGAAAAGAAACCTGTGATGATTGTTGTTGTATTGTTTTTTAATTTTTTATTTTATTTATTTTTTTCTTGTTTCAGAACCTTTGTTTGTTTATTCACTCATTTTTATGGCCTGCTCAGCCCGCCCCGAGGGCAGGGCTGGCACAGCATGTGGTGCCGGGGATTGAACCGCAGTCCCTGAAGCTGCCCAAGCTTTCCCAAGCAGGCGCATTAGACCACTGAGCCATCCCGCCGGGCCCCAAACCTGTGATTATTGTATAAGTACTAAGACAAACCAAATATTGTCTATTAGTAAATACCTACAATATACAGCACTATGCCCCCTAGCAAGAAAAAATAATAGTTCAATAATAATAACATAATTTTAACTATATAAAGAGTAACAAAATGTAATTCTTATACTCCTAACATTGAGGGACGAGGAATGAGAGAATGAAAAAATGGAAAATTGAAAAATTAATCCATGGAAATTGAGAAGGAGGGGAAAAGATGAGATAAAGATCTCTATTAAGGCCGGGCGTGGTGGCACACGCCTGTAATCCCAGCACTCAGGAGGCTGAGGCAGGGAGGATCGGTGCAAGTTCGAGACCAGCCCGGGCTACAGAAGTGAGCTCAAGGTCAGCCTGAACTGCATAACTAGACCCTGTCTCAAAAAGACAAAAAAAAAAAAAAAAGATCTCTATTAAGGAGCTGAAAATTAGTATCTTATACAAACATAACAGAAAAGAAGAAACAAGAACAAATGAGAGAACAAGAAACAGAGAAAAAATAAAGAAAAATAAAAGAAGTAAGATGAAAAAGAAAGAGGAAAAATCCAGACCCCCAATCCTAATTGATTAAAGAAATAATGAGTCTAAACATATTCCTCTGTGTATTAGAATGAGAGATTTCTTAGCACAAGCCACATTCTTGGAATCCAGCATGTCAGGCTTTCTTTTTTTCCATTGAGCTTTAAGGCTTGAGGCATTTTGTGTTGCCCTACCCCACTTCAGAGAACTCCCTGGATATATGCCTCAGGGCATGATAACTGTCAAAGCTGGGACATGCCCTTTCTTATGTGCATAGATTGGCAAAGCAGTCACACCATTGGTCTCTGCCCTGGATGTAGGCAGAGGGATAGAGTTTCATGCAGTCCACTGGAGATGAGTGCCTCCATACCCAGTCTCAATAGCTGTCTCAGCACCCTCTGAGGGCAGGGCCAGCATGGCAAGCCGGAGATTAAACCCATGACAATGCACTTTACTCATAGATTAGTTTTAAAGAATTGATTACTTCCTCAAATGGCTCCTGATTAATCTTCTTCCACTTTAGCAGATGCTTTTCTAGATTTCTTTTCCAACTTTAGCATGCTCTGCTGAAGGAATCACTTTCAGGGTAAAACCTCATACTGTGTTTTGCACTTCTCAATAGCCATTAGCTTTTCTTGTGTCTAGCACTACTGACCAGGTTCAACAATTCTCTCTGGGTATATATGCACATCCATTAAGCTTCCTGTGCTTCAATGTCATCCATGACCATCAGTCAGTCAGTCTTTCATTCAGTCAACACCTTTGTTACATTGTGCCATATGGAAATATAATACAGAGAGGGTTCAGAGTTGGGTAATGTAGCCAACAAAAAGGGAGACTCAGGCCTACTCAAGCTGGAAAGCAGTGTCCTCCTGGATGGAGAGACACTAACCAAGATTCTGCTTCTCTGTTCCTTTTGGTGTTATTCATTTCACTTTCAAGACCAATGATTCTTAAATGTAACTTTTCATTAGAGATAACTGGATAGTTCATCAAGACTATACTAACTGATCAGTGTCCCAGTATTTTTTTTTTTCAGAACCAAGGATTGAACTCAGGACTTTGCACTTTACAAGTAGGCACTTTTGCCCCTGAGCTATCTGCCTGGCCCTAATGACATTTAAAGTAATCATATAATACTATAATGTAGCCTTGTTCTAGACACAGAGATTTACAAAGTAATTCTCAAACTTTCATGAGATTCTTACTCAAATGTAGATAGTGAAGCCTGAGACATGAGCTTACATATTCCTAAAAAGTTCCAGGTCATAGCTCCACACTTCACCTAGCCATGAGTTAGTACAGTATTAGTATCTCTCTTTTGAAACAATTTTTGGGATATTTGAGTGGATTCATAATAATTATGTGCATATATGAGACAATAGGGTGATATTTTTGTACAAGTGTGTAATGCATACTGATAATATCAGAATATTTAGCATTTTCACTCCTTAAACATTTATTATTTGATTTGAAAACCTTGGAAATCTTTGCTCCTAGTACTTCATAAAATATATAATTACATAGCTTGTTGTCATATTCCCTTCTTTAGAACATCAGAATTACACCCTTTCTTGCAACTTTCTTGCACACCCAGCACCATCCTAGCTTAATTCAGCTGGGTGTAATAAGTTGACAACCTGTTAGAAATCCACTATAAAACTCTCAATTCCTCCTTCCTACTACCCTTCCTAATCTCTAGTGATCACTAGCATGCGTATACTCTCTAGTTCTATGGGATCAACATTTTTAGCTTTATCATATAAGTGATATCTTGATCTACTTGCCTTTCCAAGTCTGGCTTATTCTACCTAACATAATGTTCCACCCTTTTATCCACATTGCTGTGAGAGACAGAATTTCAGTTTTTGGTGAAATATTCAGTAACATTCCATTGGGTGTACCATATTTTATTCACATACGTATTGATGAATATCTTGGTTGATGACATACACTGCCTATTCTGAATACTGCTGCAATAAACATGGGACTGCATCATTGTTTTACATGCATGCTTCAATCCGTTTATTTATTACTTACATTGAACTAGGTGCTATAGATACGCATCACTATCCATGAAGATACAGAAATGTAATGGCAGATGCTCACATTAGCAACAAGCAATGGTAAGACACTTTGACCCTCAGAACTACATGATCTATAGATATAATAAATATGTACATGGATTAAATAAACACCAAAGCTGGTATTCTTTCAAAAAATGATTTGCTACCCCCTTTAAAAGTAACAATTATGCTAATGAAATATTTCTCTATCAATTATCATTCTGCAATGTTAAGGGCATAAGATGACACATGCACATCACATATTAACATCATAAATAGCAATGAACTCAATATATTCAACTGACATCTTATAATTTAGTTCCAAAGAGAATCTTCTTTTAATGAGGAAAATTAATATCTACTGACTCTCATTAAGTCAGTAGAAATAGAAGTAAACTATGCCTATATTGGAATTTTCATTAGGACATGACAAAAATATCCTGGGACTATATCTTTTTGATACATTAATTTTATTTCTCTATATAGACACCTACTACTGCTATTGTTGGAACACTTGATAAATCTATTTTTGTATTTTAGAAAAATCTTGAATACTTCTTTTCACAATGGCTATACTAATTTACATTCCTACTACCTTTATATAACAGTTCCTGTTTCTCTGCAGAGGATATTTGAAGTGAAGTATCATAATTTGTGACTGCCAATGAGTATTATGTCCTTTGCTCCCAGCTGCATTAAGAATTCAACCTAAGTATGCATGCTTTGATTGGCCATCCCTTTTACATTATAAGTAATTGATTTAGAGCTAATGAAAAGCCAAATATGCTTTACTTTAATAAAGCACAGCTGAGATTTGCACATAGAGAAACAATGCATTACACAATTTCCCCTTTTAATAGGACTTAATGGCCTTGGAATGTGAAAGGTTATGCTCCACCAATCCTTAATAAAAGAACTTTAAAAGGGTGCCTAGAAAAATCAATGCAAAATTATAATAAAAGTGCTCAATGAACTTCTAACAGATGGCAAGCAAGATAAACCCATTTAGAGTGACATTTTGTGTCTGAAGAAAAGGTATTTTTTTGAGATTAAAGTTTAACTGCAGAATTAAAAGATTCAAGGACACATGTTACTTCTTTCTCACATATAGTTCTAGATATTAGATAAACACCAAGCAGCCCTTTTACTTACATCACTTCTACCTTTGTTGGGTTTTAACAGACCTGTTATGAAAAATTCCATTTCTTATCTGTATGTGCCCTTTCTTGGATGTGGCATGCCCACTTTGAGTGCTGTTGAGTGATAATAGAATCACCTTCAGGGAATCAATGTAGTGCTGTATCTTTTACTTCTGTCTACCAGGGCCTCACAGTTTTTCTCTTTTATCACTCTTTGTAGACAAATTCATCCTCTCCAAATTTGGGGAATTTCAGGCTTGTTTTGGCTAAGTCCCTGGAATAGTATGTCATGCTATACATTTTTTTAAGAAACACACACACACACACAAAATGCAAAGAGTTTCATGTTTGATAAACCATTCACCAAGAACATACTGAATACATGTATTAGCCTCTTTCACGGAATCATTTTGAAGTAACAAAGCGAATGACGGGTTGAATAAATCCTTACAACACTGAGAAGGAAAAAAATTATAGGACAGAGATTTAAACGTGTTTCTCATGAGGGCAGGAAGATATAGTTATGCTGTTAAACTAAGGAAAATGAAAGCATGATTCAGAACATACACAAGAAAGAATGTTTTCCTCAGGTAGAAACTCCTGAGAAGGTAGGTATTTTCTACCTGGTAGAGTTCTGAAAGAGTCTCTCAACTCAGAGAGAGCAAACTTGGAAGGTAATCATGGTTCAGTAATTATTAAGGAAATAAACACAGAACAATATATTCTTCCAACTGGAGAATGAAAAGGAAGTCCAGGAAGGGCGTTATTACAATACTGAATGCTTCATTTTCTAGTTAAATAGAATGTATGCTCTCATTATATAAGCCAGCAATAAGCAACTAATCCAATAAACATTTGTATAATGATAAGACCCAAGAAGAAAAATAAAGCAGGCAACAAAAACAGAGGTACTATTTTAAAGGAGGTCAGGGAGAATATTACTGAGTTGTGAGTGATATGGGCCTTTCTAGGCCTCATGAAAGTGAAAAGAGTTACTCATGTGATGAAACAGAGGCTGCAGTTTTGAGTAATATCAAGGTAGTCATGTAGCAAGGGGAAAGTACATAAGGGTAAGAATAGTAGAAGAGCTAGAGCCAGATCCTGTTAGATTTTAAAAAGGAGATAAAAAGCCATATTTTCCGAGTTAGGATGGAAAAGATATGGGAAATTATGGAGCAGTGAACAATTGCAATCCCACTGAAGTATCACTCTTTAGGTGTAATGTAAGCACAGGCAGGGAAAGAATGGAGAAAAAGAAGAAGGAGGATATTTTAGGAGTTGAGGTCAAACAAGATTGTACCTTATTTGGTAAGGTGCTAGTAATGGTTGTGAAGGGAGATTATTGGATCTGATATAATTTTGAAGATAGAGTTGCTATAATTTCCTACTATGTTGGTTGGGTAGCTTGTAATATATATATATATATATATATATATATATATATATATATATATATATATAATGGTAACTCACCTTAGAGTTAGACGTCAAAGGCTTTAAGAATTATGACTTGGTAATGTAATTTAGGTACTATCATGCCTTATGCCATGGGGGCTTTTTTAAAGTCTTTGGTTCTGGTTAGACTCATTTGAACAAATTGCAGTCTTAAAAACCTGTGCTAAGTGGCAAATAACATAGAAATCATATAGGATGACATGAGTGATACAAAGCACGCCATAGACCCAAATTTTGGACAAGTCATGGCCCGGTAAATGGCACAGTTTCACTGGTAAACTGTGTTTTCTTTGCTGTGCATAAGACTGACTGCTAATACTGCCTGGTTGAACAAAGGATCCATCAGGAAAAATTGTTTTCTAGTGCTAGCTACATGTTATCACCTGCTTCCTTCACTCAAGCCTTACTTACCTAAAGATTTGGACATCTTAGAATGCAATGTTAGAGCATTTTTCAAAGACACCCAAGTTAAGCAGAGGAGAATTGTGGTAGTCATTGTGTCACTTCGACCAACTCTTCCATATCAAATAGGGTTGCCCTCATCGAAACAAATTAAGGATTATAGAATATGAGCTTTTGCAGATGGCTTCAGTTTCAGCCTCATATCTACTCATCAATACTGGATTCTGAGTATGCATAGAGTAGGCAGTTCCATCACACAAGGGTAACATTTTTCTTTGCAGCATCAACAGTATCACAGGAAACAAGGTGACAACCTTTAACTTTTGGAGATGGAAATGAATGGATAATGACTGCTGTCCCCTCATTGGGGTGGACATTTAGGCATTCAGTATATGTAGAATTGTCACCTATTTCTTACAGATGTGACTACAGTAATGTACTTTAATTTTTGTTTTGTTCATTTCTAATTTTACTTTTTTTATTCTTTCACCACACATTCCACTATCAAGGAAGTACACATAATCCTTACCTCACTTCAGATTTCCAAGAACTCAAGCTACAGCAGCTTCTTTTTGTGTTCACACACAGCCACCATGGCCAAAACTGTCAATTTAGAAATAAATCTGATTTTCATCATCACCAAGATTTTGCTGTACTGAAAAGAAACTCACCAATGTCACTTACATCTTTAATCCTTCACATATTTGTCATAGTGGGCAGAAGAAAATGAAGTAGTTGGATGGCACCAGTAATGTTAAATGTGTTTAACATTAGATTAAAAGGCTTATTGATTGTCATGACCCTTATTTCAAGTGCATTTGTCATGTATATGTATAAAGACTTTTAGGGTACAAATTTGATATAATTGTGAAATATATCACTTCACAAATCCTGATACTGCTAACTTAAAGAAACTGTGACCTACCTCTAATAACTTTTCGAAGATACCATTAATATATTTTGAAAAGCTATATAACATCATTTAATATATTCAACAACTCTACACTTGATAGAGATTATTAAACTAGAAATCAGAGTGGTTAAGACAGGTAAGCTAGTATGTAGTATAAGGAGGACCTGGATAAATTCTTAAAACCCATGCAACCAGAGAAAAGTAGTGAAGGCTGAATAATACATGGAAAATTAAAGAGAACTAAACGTGAAAGAAATTTTTTGCCATCTTTCATCAGAAGGTGCTCCTTGAGTGCCTTCATTATTCCCCTCAATGTGCCCTGTACCTATAACGATTGTAAGGAGTGAGATTCTAAGAAAAGTTAGAAGGAAAAAGAAAACAAAGTTCTAAGTAACTATTGTAACAGTGCTAGTTCCCAAATGGCAGGTTCTATAACTAAAATTGCCATTAACATTAAGGGACAAGCCAAGTAGGCCAACGGAAAAACCATTTTCAAAGCTCCCAGTCAAATCAATGGAATGATAACTCATAAATCTGCCAGTCTGTTGAAATGATTAATTAGACAACTTGATTAGTTTTTAATATTAGTATGGATTTAAAAGTGAAAGAGTAAAATAAGTTAGTTTGATGAATGTTTTTCCTTCAACAGAGGGTTTGATGTAGAATGCTAATTGTAGAACATTCCAAGATTACCATGAGTGTGTCTTAATTCCAGCTAAGCAACTACATAAATCCTAAGAGAGCTGCTTTTCATATCTGTAACTCATCTGAAGGAAATAATGATGAGTTTATCTTCTTTAGGGATTTCATGAATCAGCAGCTAACACCTACTGATTCTTTAAAAAAAATAAAGCTTTGCATGTTCTGAGTCTTGGAAAGGGAAATGAGGTAGGCTATGTCTTAGACTTTCTTCAAATACTGTTCCTTTACAAAAGTATTTACCCAACATTTACCTTGAAAAGTACAGAAAACTCTGTTGGTACTCCCTGTTGCCTGTTTATAGAAGGCACTGAATTCTAAGGCATTCCAGTTCTTTTAAGGTCAAATTGAAAATTCATGTCGCGTTTCAAATCATCATGCCTTCACATCATGCCTTCCCAGGTCAAAAGCATCCTGCTGGCAAAGGTCACTTACAATTTTTACCAGCTTTATTCCCACCTGGACTTCACTCCTACATCCTTTAGTTAAAATTGCATTACTTTGAAGTTGAAGGTTGCATGCATGCGGGCAGAACAGCTTTACTCCCACTCCGACTTGGAACAGATAATAGATGCTATGGAGCAGGTGTCCAACTGGCCAAGGTCATTAGACAATGAGCCAGTGAAAACATCCAAAATGAAGTTGTGGACAAGCTCAGCAGAAGACAGGTTCAGTTGGTGAGTTTCCTTTTGTCCAGCTGTCACAGTGGTCTGAGAATATGGAACAAATTAGATGAAAGACACTGTGCCTGCCTTGGAAGGTTATGCCTTTGCTAATCCTGTTGCACACAGCATGCTGCCATTACTTGGTGAAAATCTCTGCACTGGGGTGTTTGGATAACTTTTTTTTTTCTCAGGAGCTACTTGTTCAGGAAAAAATAATAGGAAGTGGAAAGATGAAGTCAATTTGCTCCTGACGTTTCCAAGGATGAACGCTTGTAAAGGATAAGCAGGCAATTTCTGTTTAGAAACACTCAGTCCTAGGAGTATAGAAAGTCCTTCATAGTTGCAAGTAGAAGACCATAATACTACTTTAAGGAAAATAAGAAAATCAGAAGATCCTGTCACTGGCAAATAATAGGAACAATAGCCAATGTATTATAAATTCATGGTTGTTACTTCTACAGATAAGTTTTTTCAGACAATGCCTAAAATTTAAAGCCAAATGCATCAGATATGTGTAAATCCACACAAAATGGATATAAATTTCTCAGATTTTAGAAAATATAATTGAATATTTGAAAGAGTCTGAGGAAAACATTGAAGGATATAAAGCTAAAGTGTGCATATTAAAATAGTTTATAGCATTTGATTTTACAGATGAAAAGGCTAATGTAATGTTAGATGCTTTGTTCAAAGTTAAGTCATTAAAAGGTAAATGTAAACACAAGTCACTTGATGTCTCATTATAGTGGGATGGACAGCAAACATTTCTGGGAATGGTCATACTGAGAGGAAACTATGATAACCTCTTAAGAACTTACAAGAAGGTATATAAATGAATACTGGTTAATAGAATTTTGTCCCCATTTCACAAGCAAGGAGATTGAAGTTAGATGACCTGTGTAATGCAACATAGGTAGCATAAGAGAGCCCAAATTCATGTCCAGGTTCCTTGACAGAGTTATTTTGTTATACGAGCACAGTGTGTAAAACATTCTGAGTAGCAAAATGGACCTCCAGAAAAGCATAAATTTCTGAAGTTATGTTAAGTTTGTCTTCCCTCTAGAATCAGTGCAACAGGTGCTGTTTGGGAATGAATGTATTCTGTGTTGAGTGTGAGATGTGTAATCTCTTCCTCTCTTGCAAGTGGTGTACTCAGCCAACAAAGTCATTTTTTGAGCATTTACTATGTGTTAAACTTTGCTGAATAGAGTCACAGATTCCTCAACCTCAAGAAACATTTATACCTGTGGGGGTGGATAACCAACAAACATCACATTACTAAAGAAGTGATCAGAAGGCCAGTGAGATAGCTGAGTGGTCTAAAGTGCTTTCTTACACAAGCTTAAGAAAGTGCCCAGGGACTGCAGTTCAATCTGGGCACCTAATGTTGGGCCAGCCCCACCCCCCGAATGGATTAAGCCAGCCACTAAAAAAAAAAAAAAAAAAAAAAAAAAAAAAAAAAAAAAAAAAAAAAAAAAAAAAAAAAAAAAAAAAAAAAAAAAAAAAAAAAAAAAAAAAAAA
>PVJA010015890.1:0-44497 GCA_004027025.1 Myocastor coypus | reverse complement strand
CCTTTATTTGTTTATTCACTCATTTTTATGGCCGGCTCAGCCCGTCCCAAGGGCAGGGCTGGCGCACCATGTGGTGCCGGGGATTGAACCTTGGTCCCTGAAGCCGCCCAAGCTTTCCCAAGCAGGCGCTTTAGACCACTGAGCCATCCCGCCGGGCCCATGACCCCTTTTAATGACCACAAAATGCTCCATTTTACTTAACTTATTGCTGAAACATATCTAGATTGTTTTACATTTTAAATAGATAGAAGTAAAAATAATATAACAGTTTCAAAACAGCCTAGTAGGAGCTTAACAATAAACACACTGAATATAGTTATGTTCACAGTAGTTGTTCAGAATACAAAATAAGAGGCATGGAACATTTTCCAAAAAATAGAACATTCCGTGACTCATCCCGAGGGCTGACACTAACAACAGTTCTACAAAGTACTGTCTATGGTCTCAAATTTAATCCTGAGGGGATTTGACCCTGGAAGATAAAAAAAAAAAAAAAAAAGAATGTTTAGTTATATAGGTCTTGCTTCGACTTGCCCTTGACCACCCAGCAAGAAAAAAAAAAAAATCCTCAATTACAATGCATGGAACGCAGAGCTAGATTGGTGAGATGAGCTTTAGGAGGCTTAGATTCAATAGCATCCAATATCACAAGCTTCACTGGTGGCACACTGCAATTGCAAAACCTTTGACTGTGTATGTATCTGCTTCCTCTTAGTCCAAAGAGAAGTATATTCTTTCCTTTTTTTTTTCTTTTTTCTTTCTTTTTTTTATGCAACATCAATAGGGAGGTGGGTCATGCCCACACACTGTACTCTGTAGAATGATTGTGAGGATAATATGCAATATGTCAACTTTCAAAGAAAAGAGGGGGGAAAAGAAAAAGAAAAAGAAAAGTAATATGGATTTAGAAAGGTTAATGTTTAACTGTTTGATCAATCTTATATACCTATATGTATTAATCTAAACTGATCTGATGATGAAAATATGTAATATAACCATTGTTAAATTTAAACAAAAAATTGAAGAAAAAAATAGAACATTATATATTATACACATATATCCCCTTTTCTCCCATCATGGTTTTTCTGTTGAGCAGTTTCTTCCCTATTCACAGTATCTAGTGAACACTTTGGCTCTCATTTATACATTGTTTCTCACACTAGTGAGTCAGTATGATGTTGCACATGTACATCAGGCTTATTTCATTTATGAGTAGGGTCCTTTTTTCTTGTTGGCAGGTCAGCCTGCCCTGGGGGCAAAGCTGGTATGACACGTGGTGCCAGGGATTGAACCTTGGTCCCTGCACTTGCCTAAGCTTGCCTAAACAGGCGCTTTCATTAGCTGAGCTATCTCGCCGGCCCCCATGAATAGGGTCTTGAGTTGCATTCATTTGCTTAGTTCTCAACCTTTCTAATGTCATGACCCCGCAATACAGTTCCTTACATTGCGGTGACCCCAAACCAAAAAATAATATGTTGAGAAATATTTATTACTAATTCCAATAAATAACATTTCACCATGGTATAGCATGGGCTTAAATATGTATTTTCCGATGGCTTTAGTCAACCCCTGTGTTTTGGTCATTCGACCCCCACCAGGGTCGCAACCCACAGGTTGAGAACTGCTGACTTATAAAATTCTCAGGTTTATTTTTATAGTTGAATAATACTCCATTATATTTTTAAAAACTACATCATTTTTATATATTCCTCAGTTGATGGGCATATGGGATATTTCCAAGATTTAGCTGTTACAAATTGTGCTGCTATAAACATGGGAGCACATATATCGCTGTGGGATGATGTCTTTAATTCTGGGAATTTCCCAGAGGAAATTCTTCTGAGGGAACTAAAGAATCTACCAGTGCTGACATCTTCAGTGAATCCCACCCCAGTGAGTGGATCAGAGGATGATCAAGTACAGAGAGGTACTGGTGAACATTCCCGTCAGGAGGAATATAAAGCTCAGATACTTGATGCTGTGCTCACTGAGGAGCCAAGGGCAAAGCTACCATGGGAGGAGTCAGACTTCAGGTCTCTATTGTACTTACAGATGTACTTCTCATCTTAGAACTGTGAACCCTGCCGTTTTCAAGGTTTTCGTACCCAAAATAAGGAACACAGGCCCCAGAAGATGCAATAATGCACCTGACAGCAAATTGAAAGCAGCACTTTGCCACTTAATCACCAGACTTCCTGTGTCAATGAATGAATGAACAAAAATAGGAAGTGGGAAAGACATACAGCGATGGTGAAGTTGAAGATGGTTAGTACCTGCCCGCTGTATTCAGTGGCCAGTGATAAAGACTAGTAAGGCTCTTGGGACCACCAAGGAAGGGATCCAGTGACCACCGAGGAGTGTGTATAGTGGCAGAAGAGGGAGGCATGAGGAATGGTTTATGAGTGAATGAGGGAGGCCTACAGCCATCTTGCCGGGGCATCTCATTCACAGCAGAAGGGGCTTCATCCTAGGCTCATGCCTGATTTTTGTTTTGCCTCCCATATTGACCTGAGAGACTACAGAAGCAGAGGAATGCCCAGGTGACATTTCTCCAGCTGGTTCCCCAGAGCAAGCCTGAAAAGTGAACAGTGACCCAGTGAAGATGACAACATAGTAGCTGGAAGAGCAACCTGGATTTGCAGGCAGGGATGACAAGTTTAAGCCTACTTGGCACTGAGTCATTTGAGATTTACATCAAAGCACTGTCATTTCTGGGCCTCAGTTTCCTCATCTGACCTATGTGGTCTGCTAACTCTGTTTTGACTAGTTCAGAACCCAAGCCAGGTGATCTCATGTTACATGGTCATAACTGTGGAAGGGAAAAGGATGAAAACAGAAGGGCATGAGACTCAATGGCCAGCCCATCATTTCCCGCCTCTATGGAAGGAGAAATGGGATGAACTTTTCCTGCCGTTTGCTACATTTATGCTTATTTTGCTCAGTACATACATGGGCTCTGGAATCAGACAACACAGGTGCAAACTCAGTTCTGTCACTGAGTAACTATGTGGCCTTTGGCAAGCTACTTTGCCCTTCGAATCCCAATATCGTTTTACAATAGCCAGTGGCAGAGACTAGGAAAGGCCCCTGCCACTACCATGAAGAAACTCCAGCAGCCTTAGGGGAGGCTGAGTATGTTAGGAATGAAGCTTTTAGGTCTGGTGTCTGACTAAATGAATGAAGACTACAGGTCATCACCCCTACTCAGTTTTCTCATCTGTACAAAGATGATAGGTTAGTAACTACATATTTCAAAAGACTGCATGATGTAAAAGAACCATAACTGCTTAAAATAGTATCTGGCACTAACAGCTCAATAAAAGTAGTTCCAGTATTTTTCTTTTAACTGTAGGTGTTATGTGGATGAATAAGGGACAGTGAATAGGTGTGCTTCAATTCTGGGCCATCACATGCTGGGAATAGGCCTATGTACAGCTTTCCCTAGGGATGGGGCAAACTGTCTAGCAACACTTGCCAAGTGTCCATCTCAGCTACTGCCTGTTAGATCCTCCCCATAATGCTCCAACTGCAGTAACCAAGTAAGACCATCCAGCCTACCTGTTGAATCGTATGAGTTCCTGCCGTAGGACAGTGTTCATGGACTCCTCATAGACTACAGGGTACAACTTCATGATCTGTTCCAGGTCAAAGTCTTTGGGAAGCTTGGAGAGTACATCCTGAGCCAGTTCCTCAACAATTTCCTTCATGCAGAAAATAAGTGAATGAGAAATAACATAAACATCTTCTTAAATATTCTGTCAAACCTCCCTAGAAACTCCTACAGAAGCCAGTTCTGCTCCTAGGGAAAATGAGGGCAAGCATCATGCTGCCGGTGTTGGGAAGAATGTCACCCTTTTGTCCTAAAATTAAAATGCTAAGGAATAAGAGGCCTGTCTTCACACTTGGATCCAGGCAGGGAATTTCTGCTCATCTAGGTGGCAAAAACGGTTTCCTGTCTGAAGGCCATTCAACCTTGGGGTGAGAATCTCCCACAACTGTCACAGCCAGCTTCTTGCAGCCAGCTGCTGGTACTGGTAAAGCTCTCTCTCAGTGCCAGTGCCACCTGAGAAGGTAACAGGTCACTCCCAGCACTGAATAAGAAAAGTCCTTGGCAGTGGGCTTAGCCAATGAGAAAAGAGGACAGGCCCAGAGTACCAGTGATGAGTAGAGGCTGGATGTGGGAAAGCCAGAGAGCTCTGGCAATCTACAGGTGTGAGAGGGTGAAACATACTCCTTTCTTCCTACTGTAGGGGAATGTCCACCTCCGTTGTGGTATACCGACCAGGCTGATTTATTCTCATACCAACTAATGCTTAGGAAGCCCAATCAAGAAGTTCAGTAAGACTTGCACTGGAAAGGGGCAGAACCTGAGGCTACTTGGTGGATGGAGAGAGGAAAGGAGCAGGGTGGGAGGAAAAAGGGTGGAGGAAGCAGACAAGGCAACTTGGGGTTTGGGCCTGGTTCTGCCTCTGATATGAAGGATTTCAAGCCGATTGCTTTCTCTCCCAGGCTGCATCGCCTATAACTATAGATGAGCAGGAAGACTAGTCAGGGCTTCACAATGCATACACGAGGGCCACTGGAGCACCCAGACTGAGTTTTTTAGGTGTTTCTAGACACAACATTGAATTAATAATGAAAAAATTCCTCTTTTCAATTTTTGATCACCTTTTTTCATTCCTCTCCAACAGAGCATCTCATATTAGAACTAATTTAAACTTTAACTCTTAGCTGATCTTTGGGCTCTGCTCAGCAATGCCATTGAGGAAAAACTTGCCTAATGTTTAACCTTTCCCTTCCATCCCGTCTCTTCCCTCTTGCCAGTTTTTCTTCCTTCCTTCCATACCTATCATGACTTTATTGAGTTTCTATTTATAATTCTGTTGTACAGTTTTAAAAATGTTCTTAAGCAAAATAATTTTTAAATATATGAGTACAGGTAATATATAGAGATACAAAACATCATGAAAGTTGCACAGGAATAGTTGACCTTTTGAATCCCCAGGTTTCTTCAGCTCTGTATGTAAGGCCTCTCAGCAGTAGACCAGAGCACCTGCCCATCCCCTCACCTCCGGTTCTGCCAGGCCTCCACTTTGCTGACTTGGCCACCACGCACAACTGTATATACCCACTAGATGGGAAAGTGCCTGGGAAAATGAATGCTGTTTCCTACTCTGAACCTGTTTACCTGAGGCGATTTGCCACCACCTCCTGACTGCCTAGGGAGGGTCAGCAGCACCCCGTGGAAGAGCTGGTTGGTTTCTTGGTTGTCCTTGGTGATGTCAGCATTCTCATGGAGGCCAAAGACTTCTGGGTGGGTTGTGATGGGAAGGCTCCTGAGATAGTCGATATAGGACTGAAAGGAAAATCTTCAGTTGACACAAATGGAGGATCCCTCCAGTCAAACAGATGCTGTAGAGTTTGGACAGGTCCTACAGGAATCCCACTACATCAGTTGTACTGTCCATTCCAGTCTGAACATACCCCAAGCACTCCCTATAGAGTTTTCTAAAGAATGTGAAGGTGATAGAGATGCCTCCTCCCACAGCTCTTCCTCTTTGCTCCCCTAGTTATCTTTACTTTGGAGTTAGATGGAACTGGGCTGGATCTTAGCTCTGTCACTAGCCAGCAATGGAATCTGGAACTAGTCATTTGAAAGCCCAGCTTCCTTACCTGTAAATGGGAAGGCGAGTGAAATCATAAAGGAATAAGACTTTGGCATGTAATAGGTAACATAAGTAGTTATTAGCCAGTTCATACCACAGCTTCATCTTTGCCATCTTTTCCTCCTTCCCCAGTTGAGCCTCATATTTTGAAACACTTTGTTAAGTAAAAATATTACACAGGAAAAATGTCCCCTGAAGGCGTTCTATAATGTCGGAAACAGCCAGCAGACCTATGTAGGGAAGCCCATGGCTACCTCTAGGCTCTGTTGGCCACCCTGCACCCTATTTGTATGGAGACTTCTGAGCCTTCCTGCATTACCTGGTAGGAACTGTGGGGTGGGATGTAGTAAGTCTCTCCAGGGGCAAGATAGTAACGGTCCTGCTCTATTTGCTTGCAGTAGAATGTAGACAAAAGAGACAGGAGGAGACGCCGGTCTTTGTCATCAGTCACTCTGCCTCCATAGTTACATTCTCCTGGGGAACCAACAGGAGAAGAAGGTAAGAAAGAAAGGCCTCTATGAACTTGGCCATTAGGCCGAAATGGGATTCTTCCAGTAAAGGAGCCCTCCAGAGTGAGGTGGTCCAGCGACACAGGGTTATTGCTGCCATATTCAGCTTGAGGTGAGGTGGTCTTTTGATAGTATAGTTTTTATGGATGAATACATGTTTTCTATATTCAAAATCAGAAAAGAGAAGAAAATCAGTAAGAATTCCATGAACGATGGCTGCTGTTACTTAGGCAGTTTCCAGATGTTTTGCTTCTCTGTGTGTGCAGACCTATCTGTGAAAGACCTTATGAAGCTGTGTTTAGGGCAAGGACTTGGGAATAACACAACCCTGACTTCCAGTTTATGCTCTGCCACTTGTAACATTTTCTCACTGATCAAAAGGTAGAGGCAACTGCAGTGCCCAGCTTGTAACGCTGTGGTTAAGACGCACTTAGCGCAGTTAGCCTCTAAAAAGCCTTCACTTGACTACAGCTATGACAAACACATTTATTGTAGAAAGATGAGATTTTTCTGTGCATACTTTTAAGGTATCATGTCGTCCACCTCCATGCCACCTCTGGTCATCAACATCATTCTCTGAGATTTGGATTTCTACATAAAGAATTGAGTAATTCTTTGGAGGGGACATCAAAGCCAATGTACCACCGCCAAGGGATGCATTTGCTAACTGGTCTAGATTCCATAATACTGAAATATGTGGCTGTCACCTGATACTTGGTAGCGGGGGTTAGCACACTAGATTTTTAATGGTGTGTGTGTGTGTGCGTGCGCGCGCGTGTGTGTGCTCACACATGCGTGCGTAATGGCAGGCGCACTTCCAACTTTAACCATTTCAGAGAAGGGCAGGTTATAGATAGGACAAAGAAGTAAGAGGCCAGAGGCCTCCGTTTCTCTTAGTCCTGACCTAGGGTCTTTGTATCTTGGTGAGGGATTCAGGAGGGCTAGTTAAGGGAACAGAGGAAGCACATACTGAATGATCCTACAGAAGCCACTTGGCCTTGGGCCAAGTTATCCATATTGCCGAAGCTCTATCTCTAGACATTTCCAGGCCATTAGCCACCTGTACTTTGCACATTTCTGCTTATTTCAGTGGTAAGCAAGTTTATGACAGCACCTACGGTGAAGTATTCAAGAGTGACTTTGCCCCTGCAATCACTGTGGCAGGGACAGGGGCACCCAGAGTCTCGACACAAAGCCACTGCCACTGCCTCACCAGTGAGTCTTCCCTCAGAGGGCCCCCTTTCAGCTGTGGGTTTCACGTCTAAGAAAGATAGTCATTTCTTTATAGCTACGTTCAGGTTTGCTTTTTATTGAGAGCACAAACTCCTGAAGGAGCCAAGATATGCCTTAGACTCCTGCTAATCTCTCTGTTGTCCCTGCTGCAGGGGAGGATACCAGATTAAGAATGAATGACTTTGGTCATCTAACCTGACCACCTCTCTGTACATGCAATCTGTCTCCTTAGTCTTCATGGAGTATTCTAAATATCACCTGGATCTGAGTTTTACTTCCTTCCAGGCTTATAGGAAGGTTACTCTCCTCAGGGTCCCTTAGAGGGTGTGGGGCTGAGTGATGAGTTCTTGCATACTTAAATCCTGGTGTGAGCTCCTCAGTGACAACATAACTGTCTGTTAAGATGGTGGCAATAAAAGTTGGTGGAGCCTTTACTGAATGGGTACCTGATAATTATAATAAGCACAGACCCATGTTGATGCGTTAGACATGGTGAGTGGGAGAGAAATGGACTGTGCTATCTTTTACTCTTGAGTTTGGGGACTGTCACCTCAGCCTGTCTTGGTGGGCACAGTGGGATAAGGACTGTCCTTCAAGCTTGGTGGCACAGGCAGGACAGCTTGCCCTATACCCTGCAGGCAGTCTTTGCCAAGGACCACATTCCAGTCATGCACCCATTCTGTGGTCTGGAGAGGAGCCTGGTGCATGGCAGAGCGTGAGGGGGACGTGGCCTTTTTCCTAAAAGCAGTCCTTTTCCCAAGCTAGGATTCCTGGAATTTGTGCTGTGTGGCACTTAGGGTTTGGGTCTAAGTGTTCTGAGCTACAGTCGGTGTGGACATATATAGCTGAATGTCATCACTGTCGCGCAGCTTTCTCGCACTGCTGACAGCTTGGGCTGGACAGTTTTGTGCTGTGCACGCTGCCTCACACGTCACAGGCTGGTAGCATTTTCCTATTTGCTTCTAAAAGCCAAAGCTAGCTCCACACATTGCCATGTGGGCCTCACACACAGCTCAGAACCACTACTCTAAGGCCTCAGTCTCCCCACTGGAGCTCAGATTACCAAACTCGTGTGCACAGAGCACATGCCACTGCTTGGGGAAAGGATCCAAGCACATTCTTCAAGGAACTGAGGAAGGAATTTTTGTGTGATCTTAAAAGCCTATTATTGAGCTGCCGTCGACCTCAGGCCACAGTATCTCATTCATTTAGTACACATCTTATATCTTCCTATTTTAATCCTGAATTGGATTATACATGTACTCCTTGAGGACAGGAACCAAGTGTCACACATTTTAATTCTCCCATATTACTTACTAGAATCTTTGAGTGAGTAGTAAAAAGTTGCTGATGAATTGCCTAAATACGAAAGACTTAAGATCCCTCTGCTTGGAAATTCTCTCCTTATTCCTTCTTCCCACCTACTCCCCTTTCTTTTTCCAGTGGTAAAACTGCTACTCACCCCTCAAAACCTCTCTCTCAAACCTTAAGAAAAATTTCCATGATATCTCTTTTCTGTCCTGATTTAACAATTGTATTGCCTTTCTACCTGATAAGTGTTCTCTTACTGAGCTAATCACTGTATTGTCACTTACACTTTTTAACATTATATACTGAGAGTCAGTTGACTGTAGGTAATATACCTAAATTTTCAATGTTTTTGTTTTTTACTCTAACCACCATGATGACCATATTAGTGTAAGGTCAGTGAAGAAAGGAAGCAAGGAAAGAAGGAAGAAAGGAAGGAAGGAGTAAGTGAATAGATGCAGGAACAAAAGGGCAGGAGGGTGGAAGTTTAGTGCAGCAGGGCTTCTCCCATCAATACCTGTCAGGTAGGTCAGAGCTTCAAATGGCACCTCCTTGTAGTCATTGAGAAACATCTGGATCTGCCGCATGCTAATCCTTAGGTCAGATTCATTGAATTCATAAGGAATATTCCAACCTACGAGAAGTAGTGAAGAATTAGAGGCCTCACCACTGAGAGCTCCTAATTTTCACTGAGCGAATGAGCTGGTAGAGTTAAGCATCATTATGGATTAAGAGCCTCCTTCAGCCTATAAATATAGAGCACCAGCCCAACTATTAACCTTGGCATTTACTACCAATATGGGAGCCATTCTGCCCAAGAAAACATTCTAAAATCAATTTCCTGATGGGTCTTCCTATTTGTTGAGCACCTGAACATCCTGGGACTTATGGAATGAAAAACCATTCAGTCTGGCTGGAATACTGTGGTAAGGCAGAGAGTTCCAAAAATAACACTAAAGAATAGCTGAGGGAAGTAGCTGATGTTGGGCAAAAGGAGGAAGCTATTTCTGAGAACTCCTTTCCTTGAACTCAAGGGACAATTGGATAGTCACTTACATTTTCAAGTTAATGACAAATGTCCACAGGGGTTGGAGAGTGACATAAAAATTGTGTGCCCTGGACCTAGCAGAGGATACTTTGCTTAACAGAGTAGTTTAATTTCCTCTTAAACATCCATGTGCAAATTTAACAAAATAATAAATTCATACAGTGGTAAACAAACAACGTGGTAGTTACTGAGAGCCAAACTGCTGCATGGATGTTTAGCGTTCTAGCATAGATAGGAGACTGAGAGCAGAAGGTAATGCATGAAATCCAGAGGCAGAGGGCTGTCCTCCTCACTCTGCTCTGTGCGAGAGTGATGAGGCCTGGGGAGCTCACTGGCAGCTGACTAATGCGCAGAGGTTGAAGGAAAGGGAACAGGGCCTCAAAGAAAGCCATTATGAGGACAGTCGTCCCCTCAGGTCCACCAAGAGGACTGCTAGGGTTCCCCTCAAGTTGGTCATTTTGAAGTTATTGGACAGAATTGAAGGCAACCCACAGGTAAGAGAAAGGTAATCAAAAGGAACATCATGCTGACATGGAATTTGTATTTATTCTAAGATTATTTAGTTGCTTATTAATTAGGTCATGAATAGCTTACATTAATAAATATATAAATCACTTATTTTTTATTATTTATTTATTTATTTATTTATTATTTTCTTGTTTCAGAACCTTTGTTTATTCACTCATTTTCATGGCCGGCTCAGCCCACCCCGAGGGCAAGGCTGGCGCAGCATGTGGTGCCGGGGATCAAACCGCGGTCCCTGAAGCTGCCCAAGCTTTCCCAAGCAGGTGCTTTAGACCACTGAGCCATCCCGCCGGGCCCCGATCACTTATTTTTTAGAAGAGGCACAATGTGCCAGGTATATTTCTGGCTCTCTCACTGTTACATACATGTAGAGAGAGCTGCATGAGACATTGTAAATTACCTGGTAATAGGTCCCTGGAGGATAGTCATTGTGACTAAGAAACAAAAGGAAGAGAGGCCAGTCCTCACATAATCCTACTGCCTGAGGGGGCCTCTGATTTGGGAGTGTCACTTTTTCCTGACACTCACATTGATGTGGTTGTAGGGTTACCAGATTTAACAAATAAAAATACAAACCAGGCAGGGAAAACTTACTTTCAGATAAATCGCAGATCATATTTAGCTTAACTCTGTCCCAAGGATTACACAGGACATATTTGTACCATATTTTTCTGGCCGCCCCGTTTGAGTGCAAACCTGAACACACTCCTTTAAACAGGACTGCACCGGTCCACGATCATTCCCTAGGCCACTCAGGTACACCGTCGAGCTTACCCAGGGGTCCAAAGTTCCTCCTCTCTTGAACGACTGCATGGAAGAAACAAAGGCCAAACAACAGCTTCTGCCATATCACTGGCTTTGTACAACTTTGGAAGAATGTGGGGTCTGAGATGGGGTCATTGAGGTAGGAGCGTAACAGGTTGGCCCGGAGCCCTTTTGGGGGCTCATTGGTCATTTTGATCCCATTCTGGAGAATGCTGACTGGAAACTTCTCTGATGGATAGCTGGTTAGCCAGAGTCTGGAAGAACAGTGGGCCCAAGTGTTCAGATCAATGCAGTATGTTACATTGAAAAAAAAAAAAAAAAATAGCTACTATTTTTGTGTGTTTATTTTTGAGACAGGGTCTCACTTTGTCCAGGATGGCCTTGAACTCATTATGTAGGCCTTAAACTCACAGGAATCTTCCTGCCCAAGTGATGTGATTACAGGCATGTGCCATCATGCCTGGCTACTACCATTTATTAAGTACTGCTGGATGTGAAACCCAGGCTAAGAATTTACTCTATGTCCTTCATTTCTTTCAATCCTCACAGCCACCTGTAAGGAAGGCTTTGCCATCCCCTTTAACAGGGAGGAAATAGGTCTCCCAGTTGATTTTGATTGTTAACTGGATTAAAAGACTCATAGAGAGTGGAAGCACCAAGGAGCACTTGTTCCAGATACAGCTTTCTTGCTAGAGGAGGAGCTGGGGAGGGCAGGCAAGGGACGCAGATGGATACTACAGTTCTGAGCATTATAAAATCAAAATCACAAGCAGGGAAGAAACAATGAGCTATGGGGGCCCTTGGAAAGAAGAGATTTCAGTGAGTTAAAGGGAGCCAGACAAGTAGCAGAGAGTCAAGTAAACAGACTATGGCCAGAGGGTTAAATCCTACCTGTCCCCTATTTTTGTAAATAAGGTTTTTGTTTTGTTTTTACGTATTTGGTATAGGGTCTCACTTACAGCTTAGTAATCCTCCTGTTTTCAGCCTCCCCAGTGCTAAGATTACAAACGTGCCACCAGGCCTGGACTTGGTGGCTGGCTTAGCATCCCCAGGGGCAGGGCCAGTGCAGCATGTGGTGTCAGGGATTGAATCCTGGTCCCTGAACTCCACAGAGCCCAAAAATATGGGCTAGAAGAATGGCAAATGGTGCCTAGGCTACTGGTGATAATTTTTTTTGAGAAATAATTTTTTACAAATCAGTCTTGCTGACATTTAATCTACCTTGCTAGACATAGCTGCTAGTCTGCTAAGCCATTTGCCAGCCCTTGAAATAAAGTTTTATTGGAACACATCTGTCTCCTTTCATTCACATTTCATCTATGTCTGCTTTCATCCTACAACTGCAGAGCAGAAGAGCTGCAACACTGATAGCAGGCCTGCAAAGCTTAAACTATTTTCTATTTGAGTCTTTAGAGAAAGGGTGTTAATTTTTATCAAATATGAAATAGTAGTGAAAACAGTTCTTGAGAATATAGAAAACTTATTTAAACTTAAAAATATGCCCCCAATAATGGGACTACATGTAGAAGAGTTTGTTTTTCCCTTTACCTTTAAGGCTTTGGTTTTAAAAATTTTTATTCATTACTACATGTTTGCAGTACACAATGATTACATTCATCATGGGAGTTGATATATGTTGTGAAAGTATTTAGAAGGAAATAAAACTTAAAAATTTCCCCCCATACGCTAACATTTCAGCATGTCACACTCCAGACTTTCATTAACTTCTTTTTCTTATGAAACTCAAGGTACATATATGCCATGGTACCATTTTTGTTTACTTATTTACTAGACATTGGGAAGACTTCCAGCAGGTGGATTTGAGGATGTGAGAGGTCTTTAATGATACAGGACCCAGTCAGATGTGGTGGGCAGGTGGTTGTGGCCCAGGCCCAAGGCTGGGAGAAGAAATAAGAGTTCACAGACTGATGGCCTAAGGCCACACACGGGCACATACAATACTATGCCATATTTTTGAAGTAGTTGCCAACTTTTTAAAATCAAGGGCTTTTACAATTCAGGCTTCCCACTTCCTCTTTAAAGTCATCAGAAAATCGGATCACAAAATTCCTGCCTTCCTACATGGCAACAATTAAGTGGCAATAAGCAGTAAGTGCCCTTCTCTCCAGGGCAGGCACCATTCCCCACTGCCTGATGCCAAGACCAGCTGCCCATGAGGACTGTTCTTGTACTGTGCAAATGGGCAATTACTTATGTTCATCCTCCTTCAGTCACTTTTTTAAATTTCTGTATTTAGTACAGGGTCTATAAAGTCTCACTATACAGATCAGACTTGTTTTCAGCTTCCCAAATGCTGGGATTACAGACACGCACCCTAATGCCCAGGTCAGTCACCATCTTGGCCTGCCCTGGGGGTAGGGCTGGAACAGCATGCTAGGGATTGAACCCCAGTCCCTGTGGCTGCCTAAGCGTAGTCACTTATTTTATATTGCCTGGAGCTTGCTGGCACCTGAGTTCATGACTTTTATGTGAGGACCATATTGAATGTCAGCAAAAATAGCTTTTTCTTTGTGCAGTATCCTGTCAATGGCAGTGGAGTCAGTACAGTAGTCAGTGAATCTAGTCACCATTCCAAGCCAAACAGCATTCTAGGAACTAATCGACTCTCCTTTGGAAGTCTTCCACAAATACAAGTCAATGAGTTTCTGCATAAGCACCAAATATTTTCTTGTTTTCAAGAAGTCATGAACAGAATGAAAATGATCAGCAAGCTTTCTGACATCAAGCAAGAGTCACCAAACTTGTTTTCCTAAGGGTATTTTCCAATAAAAAAAATTTATAGATGCTGAAATTTGAATTTTACATAATGTTCATCTGTCATGAAATGTTAACTTTTACCTTTTTCCAACTATTTAAAAAATTAGAAGCTAGATATGGCAGCACACACCTGTGGTCCTAAAACTTGGGAGGCCGAGGAAGAAGGATTACTGTGAGATTGAGGCCATCTTGGACTATATGGTGAGATTAAGGCCAGCCTGAACTGCACAGAAAGATCCTGTCTGAACAACATATTGTAAGCATATGAAAAATAGGTGGCAGGCTGGATTGGCCCACAGGCCAATTTTATTGCATGGTCTAGAATAAGAGAATGCCTAAACACATGAGTTCTGAAAGAGGCTTTAAATGCTGTTTGGTTTTCTTCATTTTGTGAATGCAAAAACTAAAGTTCAGCTTGGCTGGGCTTTAACATTCACAGAAAACAACTGTTTCCAATTCCACAGAGCCCAAAAATATGGGCTAGAAGAATGACAAATGGTGCCTAGGCTACTGGTGATAATTTTTTTTGAGAAATAATTTTTTACAAATCAGTCTTGCTGACATTTAATCTACCTTGCTTGACATCGCTGCTATTATTTTCTCTAACAACCTCTTAGAGCATATACCCCAGAGCTGTAAGGTTACTTTTTAGTATTCCTTAATATATCATTTTAGTTTTACAAATGCTACCCTTCTGAATGAAATGCCCTTCCTGGCAAACTCCTATTCATCTTTCACAGCCCCAGGCCTCCAAACCTTTCCTCACTTTCCTGTCCCCTTTCTGTGCTGCATGGCTCATCAGGTATTACACAACATCAACATTATTCGTCCATTAACTGTCTTCCACTAGACTGAGAGCTTCTTCAAGTAGCACCATGCCTTGTCGTCTTTGCCTTCCCAGCTCCCAGCGTATCTGTCAAGGTGGGGCCCAGAGAGCGGCGACAGTGGGACAGCTTCTCACCTGAATCTCACATTGGTGCTCTCAGGAACGATGGTCTCCTCACAGATTTTCTCTAGCGTAGGCATCCAGCTTGTAGCCAAATGGCAGTTCTGCAAGACCACCCAGGTCCCATCTTTGATGGCAGCATTAATCATTTTGGCAGCAATAGGGCCTTGGCCCTGGCCAAGGGAGATGGTTTGTGTCTTGGCACCTCCCATACCAAGGTCATCTGCAAACTTCAGCAGGCCTAAGACCAGAAAGAAAAGAGCCTTGGAAAAAGTAGAGCTCAGCCAAGAGCGGTATTAACAGTAACAACACAAAAGGTGGAGGCATGTAAAAATTTTAGTTTCCGAAATAAACTCTGGCTTCTGTTAATTTCAAAATAAATATCTCTCTGAGACAGCCTTAGACATGTGATAGGATGGTAGAAGAAACTATCATGAACCTCTCCCTTTGTTTTAAACACATAGATGTGCTTGATATAAAACGTTATGCAAACTGAAAAGAAAAAAACAATTTGACCGAAAGGAAAATATTTTGGTGCCAAAAATGAAGAGGAAACTCAAAACTGAAGTTGAATATATAACCTAACTAATTTATTTTGGAGGGGAAAACATTTTTATAATAAGATTAGGTTCTTTACACCTCCCTTCTTGGGGATAGCTAATGTCATTAGATTTTTGAATCTTTTCAGAGAAATTTTATATATTTAAATATATGCATGTAAGGCCAGCAAGATGGTTCAGTGGTCTAAAGCGCCTGTTTAGGAAAGCTTAGGCAACGGCAAGGACCGCGGTTCGATCCCGGCCCCACACGCTGTGCCAGCCCCACCCCCAGGGCAGGCTGAGCCAGCCAGAATTAAAAAATAATACTTTGTGTCCCTGAATAAATGATGTGATAAAAGTAAATGAAAACATAAATCATTTAAATATATATGTATATTAAACTTAATGAATTGTAAAATACTGTATTTTGCTGGGTTTTCTTAGCAGTGTACCTTATAGCTCTTTCCTATATCAGTACATACTATATACAAAAACCCCTTCTTTCACAGTTAAGGTAATATTTCACCATTGGAAAATACCACATTTTATTTAGTCTAGAAGGTGCCATTTTGATGTTCATGGGAAACCTAGCTTTGCATTCCAGGAACTGAGACTTACGGGTAAAGTTAGGGACCACAGAGGGCTGCACTGCATGCTAAAATGGACAAAAATAACTAACCTGTGGAAGCTTTCCACTAAGCTGGAGCCTGAGTAGAAAAAATGAACAATAACTCTGAAATCAAAACACTAAGTTGATGCCACATGGTCTCTGGTGGGGGAATCCGCAGATGAGAAATTTCCCGTAAAATTAATCTACAACAGTAGTGACAAACCTATGACATGTGTGTCACAGCAGGCTGTTTATTATCATTGAGAGCTTTCAAAGGTTTGCCATCACTGATCTAGAATGCCATGTCCCTGGGGCACTAGTGTTTGCCTAGGCAAAGTTGTCCCATCACTTCCCAAACCCAATGTACATAAGACTTTCTAAAATAATACCATTTTGTCACTGTGAACTCACTATAAAAATACCAACTACAAAAGAAAGTGCATCGCTATAAGGAATAAACAGCACACGGAACAATCAGCATGAATACCCTGGGGCTACCTATGGCCTGAGCATGCCCCCCTGCATCCCCACTGATCAGAACGTGACTGCAGTTAGACATGGGTCTTTCCAGAGGCAGTGAAGCTAAAACGAGGTTTTTGAGGTTAATGCACTATGTCTGGGGTCTGAGAAGAAGAAAGAGGAAAAAATGGAACAAGAACATGAAGGAAAAAGAGATTAGAAGACAGATACGCTCACAGAGGAAAGACCATGTACAGACACAGCCAGAGAGAGAAGCCTTAGCAGAAAAGCCAACCCTGCTAACACTTTGCTCAGGCTTCTGCCCACTGGAACTGTAAAAAGACAGACTTACACTTTTCAAGACTTTTCAAGTCTTTACTATCTTGTTATAGCAGCCTTAGCGAGCTAAAGTAGTCTTTGAGAAGTACTATAAAACCACATCATCTGAAAATCAATAAAACAGTAACATAAACCATAATACAACTCAGAATCTTACTTAAAATATGCATGGATTTAGAACAAAACAAAAATTTCAGAAGTGGAAAGCATAGTCATTTAAAGACAAAAACCCTAAATCACTCATTAGAAGAACAGGTTAGATTGAGACAGAGACAGTTAGTATAGAAAGGGCTAACACCAGCGATCTGTCCAGGAGGAGAGAGCTCCTTTAACATCCAGGCAGGCTCTGCATGCACCACTCCCTATTAAGGGACCTAGGTTCCTGCAGGAATTGTTGGTTTCTAGGTCTGGGGCAGGAGATGTACAAGATGAGCCTGGAATACAAAGTACTTTGAGAAGGTGAAGAAGCTATGAAAACCTCCTCAGGTTATATGCAAAGTTCATGGATCTGCAGGTGTTGCCATGGCTGTAAATGGAATAACTCGAGCACCAAGAAGAGCGTCAATAGAGTCAAACACGAGCACATTGGAAACACCCAACATGTTAAAATCCACATATTCATAAAGGTATGAAAATCTTACTGGTTTACTATTCATTTTGGAGCTTACTAGGACATTGATTAAATATTCTGAATGCTAGTAATAAAGAGAAAGAATCAAGCATATATTTGCCTATGTTGTTTGAACTGTGTTCAGAGAAAACTAAAGAGTTGGCATGGAAGAGTTTCAGCTCATGAATATGGAAGGAATGATAGAATTAAAAATAAAATATCACCATTGGGCAGTCCCAAATGAGATGATGGAGTTTGGTACTAATTTTCAAAGTCCATTGAAACCACTGATGTCAAGGTTCCCAACATGGGCTACATAATGGGATTACCTGAGAAGGTTGTGAAGCAGGGTACCTGTGTTTCACCTAAAGATTTTAATTTAATCGGTAAAGGGTGCTGCAAGATTTTTCCTAAAGCTCATCACACGATTCCAGTGTGCAAGAAAGGTTGGCAAACATCACATTAGGTGGGAGGCTTATGGGAAACCTCAGCAGGAGGAAACGGAGGAAGGGGAGCTGGGTTATTTGACAATGCCCTGACCCACTGACCATCCTAATAAGGAATGGGCCAACACTAGACAGCATGTGATTCTGATGTGAGACACGAGGAAGGACTTGCACCCAGAGAGCTGCCTGTGAAATCATCTTGCCTGAGTGGTCAGGCCTTAGAGTACAGGAACAGGCTAAGCAGCTGCATCTGTGACCCTCTGCCAGCACCGTGTCCTCTTATCGTTAATTTATCATCATCAGATCATATGATGGCCTTTTCTCCATTTTTCTGCTATACTTTTCTCTGTTTCCCCAAAGCTTATTTTTTATTAATCTCCTACTTTAAGGCACATCAGGGAAAAGAGCAAAATCATGGATTGCTCCTTGGTAGTGTTTTGGTGCTTCCGGGAGCCCAGCACCAGCTCACTTCAGCTCCTCCATCTTTCTGGGTTCATCGCACACTCCTCAGCTCACTGACAGGAGAATATCAATTTTGTTAGCGTATTTCTTAAACTACTACTTCATTCAGCAACAGAGAAAACTAAAACATCCAGATCCCCCAAAACAACAGTAATGTACTCCATGCCTGTTGATACCTACGTGGACAAACTATTTTGAAAAGTACTATAAAACCACATCATCACAGTAAAAGAGGCTGCTTGAGTGGAGTAATGAGGAAGAAACTGTGCCTTATACCCTGTGCCAGGCTCTCTTAACTGAGGCACAACTGACTATCTACACTAGGCCATTTTTGTTGTTGATGGAGGAAGCTGTCTCGTGCACTTGAGGGTGTTGCTCAGTGTCTTTGCTTTCTATCTTCAAGAGGTTAGTCAACAAAAGTGTGTGTACACATTGCCAAATGTCCTCTGAGGTGGCAACATCCCCCTGGTTGAGCCATGACACCATTTGATTTGATTTTGTTTTAAAGAAGTGACAGAGAAAAAGACAAATATGATAAAGCAGTAACTAGCAGGATGCGTCCAACTCTGCATTTGGCCCTTAGAACTTTTTTTTTAGAAAGATACTTCACTGAGCTATGGTATCAGATGTAAAATGAGCCATTTCTATGTTCTCTTGAAAAATTAAATAATCTTATAATCCTGGCTCACATTCCCAGATGGCTCACTTTGGGGTTACTGAGAAGCAACTACCCACTTCAGGGAGGGAGTGACATATTCAGCTCCTTGACCTCCACCTTATCCTTTTCATAGCCAGCTGAGTAGATCCCTGGTTGAAGGACATGCTACTGTCAACCATCCACAAATGGGATTTCAGTGTTCTTCCTATCTGGTCATTACCTGCCATTGGGTCTGCACTTGGAGACAACACAAAAATCAGCGGTGCACAACAACTGGAATCGTTGTAGGATCCTCGGAGGTCAAACGTGGGGGCTTCGGTGTATACATTCCCCATGTAGTCAGCAATGAAGTCCCTGATGGCCGGGATCATCTTGTCAGGCCGCAAACACCGGAGGATCACCAACCTGTCCAGCCCTTCCAGCAACTTCCAGGGTTCAGGAAATGTCTCTTCATGGGGCCATGTTGAGTCGTAGATCAGCTTCCATTCATTAGTATTTTCTTCCAAGTGTTCCTTCAGGCCTTTCAGCTTTGGCAAGGAGGATGCACGTACAACTTCTGCCCATGCCTTCTCTGACAACCATTCAGGAGCCGGGTTGGGGTAAGGGTTATCCAGGGCAACACCTCCGGTTAGAAGGAAGAACCAAACTTCCTCGCTGATTAGCCTTTTCTCTTTCAAGATTCCAATGGTTAGGAGGAGGGAGAAGAGCAGCTTATCCTTCTCAAACAGAGAGCGGCACACGTTGTTGTAGATGCTCAGGGTGAAGTGTTCAATGATGTACTCTATCCTCAGATCCAGTTCCTCACTCTTGGTGCTATTGGCCAGGGAGAGCACATAGAGGTTAATGAACCATGTCAGGGAGTACTGGTACATGGGCTCAATGTTGGCCAGGTCAGAGATACAGAAGAAGATGGTGGCAGAGTGCACAGCCACGGGCTTGTACCCCATTCGAGTCTCATCGATCTCCATTTCTGTCTTGGAGGCGATTTCCTGCTTCTCTGAGATTTCTTCAGATAGTACCTTGGAGGAGGACAAAATTTTAATGGCTGTTTCATCCTCTAGAATGTTGCCTTGAGACAGGGAGAGGACCTCCAAGATCTTATCTTCTATTTCCTTTAGCTGCTTCTTGTTCTCGGCACTTTCTACAATCAACTGGTTCTTTTTCTCTTCCAGTTCTGGCTTCTCCTTGGCAGCCACGATGCCAAGGAGTTGGTCTTGGAGACCCAAGGGGGTGGTCATGAAGTTGAGGAGACAGACTTTCACAGCAACTTCTGGGAGGTAATGTGGGTTTCTTAGACGAGTGGTGATGTAAAACTTAAAGTCTCTGGAGTATTCGATGACACTTTCACCCAACCTCATGTATTCAACCCCTTGCTGCCTGAATGTTGTTTTTAGTAATACAGGCTCAATGAAAGCATCCAGCTCTTCCCCAACATTTTCCAGTAGGACAGGGGTGCCAAACTGCAGGGCATTTTCCAGCGTCCTTACGTAGCTGGCATCAGAGAATTTGATGACAGACAGTTTATTCATTTTCTCCATATTCTTGACCCATTTATTAGCCTGTCCCTGAGGGTCAATCATTAAGGGCCAGCGCCTGGAATTGGACACAATGATGCCATTGTCTATGGAGAAGGAGTCAATGGGAAGCCCAGCAATCTGCCAGGCACGGATTTTTACAGGATCCCCCAATGTGTTGCTGAGGCTGAAGTCACTGGAGCCCGGGATGGCCTTATCCTTACAGTTCGCCAGCCATTCCTTCTGGCACTGAGCCCTGTAATCTACTGTGAAGGCTCCCAAATAAGCCACAGTCCCTGAGGACACCAGCACATCCCCTGTCAGGTTAATGTAGCGGATTCCCAGTTGGCGAGCAGCTTCTGTCCACCTGTCCTTCTCTCCACCAAGACCACTGATCAGCTTCTCTGCCCGGACCAGCTTTTGGGAGCAGATTTCAATGTTTTCTTCCAGCATCTTTTTCTTAACATTCATCTCTTCAAACTCATCATTCAGGGCCTGGAGACGGTCTTCCACCAGTTTCAGCTCCGCTCGTTTCTGGTTCAGTTTCTGCATCTGTACATCCAGCTTCCCCTCAGCCTCCTTCAGCCGCTCCCGTTTAGGGGCCACCACCTTGGCCACGCGGTCATACACCTCCATGGCCCTCACCCACTTGCACAGACCCTCACAAGCAGATGACACATTTTTAATGACAGCTGGCTGGAATTCTGGATGATCGATAAACCTTTCTCGGATCCGCTTCATGACCAGTGGGGGGATATTGTCTTTGTCATATGTCTTAAGGCTCTCCAAGAACTTCAGATCTCCAAGAATCTTCTTTGATACTCCCCAGTAATCTTCTATCATCTTACCTGTTCAGCATAAGAAATAGATAGGCTGTATTATGCACATTTAGACTGACATATTTATCAAGTTCTGCAATAGCTACTACTTGGATTTGAAGAGAAAGACCCAACCTCTTTACCATGGTGTGGGAGGCCTGGCCAACCTCATTCACCTCATTTCTGCTTTCTTCCCTTGCCTTGTAGCCCAAAGGACCTTCCTTGAGTCTCTCCAGTATCCCAAGCGTTTCTCACTATGAGCTTTTTGCCCATTTTGCAAGTTCTTTCTAACTGGCTTTTGAGCAGGCTTCAGGTCGCACTTTAAAAGCTGCTTTGTGAAGCAGGTTCTCTGGAATTCTCTTCCAACAAGGACCCCTCCTCCTCAAGCATTGTCTTTGTTCAGTAGTAGATCTGCTCTTCGATAGCACTTATTGGAATCACCATTTTTTATTTACTTTCTATTGTAATATACAAAAGCTGTGAGCTCCTGCCGTGTTTTCTAAAATTTGGTATAGTGTCTGATACCCTGTCATCAGAAGATATGGTTTGACTGTTGCCCTGTGAGCCCATTCGTACATGAGAGGGCAGCAGGAACTACAGCCTGTGTCTGTAGAGGGCATAAGTCTGGAATGTTCTTCCCAACGCAGGGAGCAGCATGGAGCCACACCACTCATTCTACCCCACGAGGAACGGAGGAAGCGAGCACTCTCGAGCTAATCAGGTGAGCTTCAGCCACATCCAGAATCAGTGCTCCTTTTGTTGACATGCTGGAAAAAACTTGAGTCTCTTTGGCTCCTGATACTGCCAACCTCAGGCTCATCAGAGAAATACTTTGAGACATTGTATGGAGTGCAGTGTGTTCCAAGTGTCAGTCCAAACGTAGCAATTGCCAAACATTTCTGTAAAGGGTTTTGTTTGCTTTCTGAAAAGCATCCTGTTTCATTTAAGTTTAAAGCATCTAAACCTAACTCAAGGACCAAAGATATAGCTCAGTGGCCCAGGCACCTGTCTGACAAGCATAAGGTCTTGAGTTTGATTCCTAGCACCAAAAATCAATCAGTCAATCAATCAAACAAACCTAATTCAATCATTGCTTATTTGCTCCACTTCGGTATTTCACTAAATCCTATGGGCTTGATGAATAATATGCACAACTTGCTTTAAATAATAGATTGTGTGCCAACCATCAGTGATCTAATATGAGAAGCGACATTCAGGATCTGGCCTAGCAGGTCTCAAACATGGCTGTACCTTAGAAGTACTCAGGGAGCGTCAATAAAATACTAGCACTGGGTTGTACCTTAGCCCAATAAAATAATTATCCCTATGGGTGTGGCTTGGACTTTAGTGCTCCTTCAGAGCCACGGGTGACTCTCAGGCGCAGGAGTACTGCGAACTCATCCTCACTCAGGCAACTTGTGGTGACTCAGCGGCTCCCTTTAAGGACCTTGCTGTGAAGTTTGCTCCCAGCTTGGCTATTCCTGATCTGCTATGCATCTTTTTCCAGTGGCTGTTGGCCAGAAATGAGCTAGATAAAAGGGAATGCCAGAGGGACACCGAAGTCAGCGGATCCTGGGTAAAGGACCAAGGATTTCTAGCATTTCAGAATGACTGAAGGGCTAGCCGTTTTCCCAGAATAGGAGGATTTAAGAACAGGAAATAATACTACAGGCTGCTTTTAGTTTTTGTTCAGATCTAAGACATGGGTTTCATTTAGTCTTTTTAAAAGATTTTTAAAATTTATTTCTCTTAAACCTCATTTGTTTGTTTGTGTTATGGCTGGCTCAGCCCGCCCTGGGGTGGGGGTGGGGGGCGCAGCATGTGGTGCCAGGGATCGAGGAGTGGTCGTAGCGCTTGCCTTAAGTTTCCTCTGCAGGTACTTTAGACCACTGAGCCATCTCGCTGGCCCAAAATTTACCGGTCTTTTTTTTTTTTTTTTTTTGGAACTGGGGATTAAACTCAGGCCCTTGCGCTTGCCAGGCAAGTGCTTATTCTACTGAGCTATCTCCCCAGCCCTAAGACATGGGTTTTAACATAAGGTCCTACCATGAACTGGAACTAAAGAGAATATCCATCTATTAAGCTTCTGGTTGTTGTGTAAGGAGATTTGTTCCCTTCTATTCCCTTTCCCACTTTCTCTTTCTCCTCTCCTCTGTCTCCCCTCTCCCTCTATGCTCTCTTCTTCTCTATCTATCTGCAGTTTTGTTCTCAGTCTCCTTTTATCTTATCTCTCTCTGTATCTTCTTTTGGCCTCTTGCAGCTCCACTATCCCAATCCACTTTTCCCTCTCGTGCTCTGAGAGTCTCTCTCTCTCTCTCTCTCTCTCTCTCTCTCTCTCTCTCTCCTCTCTCACTCTCACTCTCACTCTCCTTCCCCCTCTCTGTGTCTCTCCATCTCTCTCTGTCTCTCTCCATCTCTCTCCTCTCTCACTCTCCCACTCTCTCTTTCCCTCTGTCTCTCTCCATCTCTCTCTCCTTTCCTCTCTCTCTTTTCCCGTCAGCCTCATTCTTGTTCTCTTTACTTCTCGCTTGCCTCTGCCTCTTCCCTCTCTCTCCACCTCCCCCTTTCCATTTCCCTAACTCTTCATCCTTCTCAATTTCTTTCCTTTGTGTTCTCTCTCTGTTCATTATCTTTTGTGTATATGTGTGTGCCTGTGCTGTGTATGTGCACACATACTCGCATGCATGTGTCCAGGTTTCTGGGCAGCTCTACATTTCTCCCTCCGTATCTCTGTCTCTCCTTGTCTTTGTCTGCCTGTCCATCCATCCATCTGTCCCTCCCTTCTCTCCCCCTCCACCCATTCTCTTTCTCTCATACCTACCCACAGGCTGACTGTGTGTTTACTCCACATCAGGACTTTGGTTTACATCCTCTTCATTTTGAAATGATTTTCTAGCTGTGACCTGGCCTGAGCTCTGCTTTGCCCACAAACCCCTATGCTCTGAGGCAAGGAAGCACTGGAGGGACCTCTGGCTGTGCATGCTCATCCAGGTACCTTTCTAAATTCACTAGTCCTGCTCGAGGGCCTGGGCACGTTGGAAGTTGCAGGTGGCATGGGCTATGGCATCCTTCCTGTCAGGTGTCTGGGACAGGGTGGGGAGTTACCGGAGCCACTGGGGTCTGGCTTCCTCTCTGGTCTCTGCCCCTTCATGACACAGATGCTCTCCATGACCAGCTTGACTAGGCCAGGGGGGTTTTGCATGGATTTCACCAGTGAGATGTCAGCCGGGTTCAGGGTGTCGAGTGCAGCAAGTGCAGCCTCCAGCGCTGGCATGGCTTCCGCCAGGTCCCCCTCGCATTCATTCTGCAGACCACAAGGACAAAGGTGAGCAACCAGGGCTCCGCACAGTGAGCTGAGGCTGTGCTCAACTCCTAGAGGAAGTGGAAGGAGATGCTGTTTACCCAGGAGCTTCTGGACGATGGAGTCTCCCCATGGCCAGCTCTGGGCTTAGGGTAGCTCTGACCCTGGACAGCACCAGGGTTGCGTGTATGTTCCTTGGAGCGGGGCTTTCTGTGTCCTGGGCCATTAAGCCTTGCTTGTGTGTATTTTTAAAAATTATTTTTTAAAACAGTACAAGTGAGAATTAAAACAAAAATTTACAAGTGATACAGAATTTCACTTAACAAAGTAATAAGGATTTCACAGTATTAATTATAATACATAGTGTTGTCTTCTAACCAGTTATTTATATTACTAGATATATGCATATAAAATTGGAAGAAGAAAAAAAAACAAAGAAATGTACAGGAAATTTAGAAGAGAAAATAAAGAATTGAAAAATAAAGGAGACAAAACAAATTAAAGCATTAACTGCCTCTTTCCCTAGGCCAGCAGATAACACACAGTACAGTTGTCCAAACCATCCTGCTTCCATACCTAGATAAATCTCTTTTCCCCACTCCTTCTCCTGCCCTTCTCCTCAACTCAGTGACTCCTTCCTTTTGAACAAGGTCAGCCCCGTTCCCAGTCTCTGTTATACCCTGCTGATTCTGTTATTTTCTTTTAGGTTCTCACAGTAAGGAGACAATGCAGTAATAATGTGTTCTCTAGTCGTATGTATTTACTGACAAAAGACTCAAATTTATCCTGTTTTATAGCTAAATAATACCCCATTGTGTGAAGATACTGCATGTTCTTCATCCATTCTTCATTTGATGGGCATCTAGGTTGTTTCCAGGATCTTGCTATGACAAATTGTACTGTTACAAACACGGATGCCCATATATCGCTGTGGTATCAGGTTTTGAGTTCTTCTGGAAAAATATCTGGGAGGGGAATAGCTCGATTACGGGATCTTTAATCTTAAGTTTTTCAAGGAATCTCTACATGGATTTCCACAGTGATTGTACCAGCCTACACTCCCACCAACAATGCAGAAGGGTTCCTTTTTCTTCACAGCCCCTCCAGCATTTGTTATTGGCTGACTTCTTGATGTTAGCCATTCTTTCTGGGGTGAGATGGAATTGCATTGTGTTTTAATTTGCATTTCTCAAATGACCAATGATGTTGAACGTTTTTTCATATATTTAATTGCCACTTGTATTTCTTTGAGAAGTGTACATTCATCTCATATGCGCATTTTTGGATTGGGTCTTTGAATTTAAGGGGCCTGACTTTTTAAAAATTCTTTTTATGTTTTAGATAGAAGGCCTTTGTCAGAGAGACAGTCAGCTATAATTTCTTTTCCCAGTTTGTGGGTTTTCTTTTTTACTGTGTTGGAGATTTGTTTTGAAGTGGAGAACTTTTTAAAAAGATGAGATCCCAGTTGTTGATTCTTTTAAGTATTTCCCATGCAGTTTGGTTTTAGTTCATGAACTCTCTACCTATCCCTATGTCTTTAAGATTTCTACCTTTATTTTTCCTGAGAATATTTAGTGTTTCTGTTTTAATATCTAAATCTTTGATCCATTTTGACTGTAGCTTTGTGCATGGTGACAAGCATGGGTCTAGTTTTAGCCTTTGGAGTATGGAAAGCCAAATTTTCCACCACCGTTTATTAAAGAGGCTATCTTTCTTCCAGTGATCCTGTTTGGCCCATTTCTCAAAGATAAGGTAGCTGGGTGTGTTTGCACCTTCCAATCTGTTCCATTGATCCACAGGTCTGGCTGTACCCCAGTACCAGGATGCTTTGATTGCAGTAGGTTTCTAGTACAATTTCAGGTCAGGAGTTGTGATACCTGCGGCTCTTCCTTTGTTTCCCAGGATTGCTTTTGATATTCTGGGTTTCCTCTGGTTCCAAATGAACTTGAGGAACGTTTTCTCTAGCTCTGTGAGGTATACTAATGGTATTTTAATTGGAATTGCATTGAATCTGTATAACAATATTGGGAGTATGGCTATTTTCATAGTGTTTGTTATTCATATCCTGAAGCATGGAATATTTTTTCATTTTTCTCAAATTCTCTTCAATCTCTTTTCTTAGAGTACTGTTATTTTTACTGTATAAATCTTTTACATCCTTTGTGAGACTGATTCCTAAGTATTTCATTTTTTGGATGTTATTGTGAAAGGCATGGTTTCCCTCGTTTCTTTCTCTGTGTTCATACTTTGTGTACAAAAATGAGTTTTGGGTGTTGCCTTTGTATCATGCTGTATTGCTTAATTTGGCGATTGAATCTACAAGACTCTTAGTGTAGTTTTTGGGGTCATCATGTCACCTGAAAATAAGAACGATAATTTCACTTTTTTCCAATCCTTATTCCTTTTATTTCCTCTCTCTTATTTAATTGCTCTGGCTAATGTTTCCAGAACTACGTTTAATAGGAGTGGAAACAGTGGCCATTCTTGTCTTATTCCTGATTTTAAAGTGAACGGCTTCAGTTTTCACCCATTTAGTATGATGGTGATTGTTGGTTTCTCTTGCTTGAGATCTTAAAACATTAAGCATTTTCTTTTTTTGAATGTATTTAGTATAGGGTCTACAGGCTTTCACTACACAGATCAGACTCATAGTGATTCTCCTGTTGTCAGCCTCCCAAGTGCTGGGATTACAGTTGCACACCACCATGCCTAGTCTCACTGACCAGCTCAGTGTACCCCAGGGGTGGGGCCAGCACCGCACACAGGGGATCACACCCCAGTCTCCTGGATCTGCCTAGACAGGTGCTTTAATGTGCTGAGTTATCTGGCTGGCCCAAAACATTAAGCGTTTTCATCTCTTTGAGTATTTCATTAATATGTGTTGGAAAATTTTGAACTCTTCTAGTTATTTTGAAATATATAATAAGTTGTCATAAAATATAGTTACCTTTCTGAGCTATGAAACACAGAAACTAATTCTTGCTGTCTGATTGTATTTTGATACCATCTAAATTCATGAAAATAGTCTGAAAAACCAGGCACAGTGGTATACACCTAGAATCCAAGCTACTTCGGAGGAAAGGCTGGAGGATCAAACTTGAGGTCTAGCATGAGTAGCTTAGTGAGACCCCAGCTTAAAATGAAAAGGGTTAGCACTAGAGCTCAGCAGCGAATGTCCCTGGGTTATTCCCAGTACGAAAAGCCAAATGTCGGGAAACAACTCCCCTTCACAAACAAAATCCTACCTGAATTTCAAATTGAATGTGTCTGTAATGCTTATTGATTTTGTTATTTTGCTATGGTCACTATTGTGCCATCTGCAATTAAAGCCTTCATAACTAATCTGCATATCTCCATATCTGTTCTCTCCAATACATTCTCTAAATCTGTCTCTGAAAAAAATTAAAATGCAGTTTAAATGCCCAAGGGAGATGAGGTAGATGGCTTCCTAGCTATTGATCATGGGGCACTGAGAGAGGACTGCAGGATAAATCTCAGGGATTGAATAACAGGCAGGAAGAAGAAAGGGCAGGCTCAGAGAAGAAATAAGGTCAGCACTGGGTAAGGGTCTCAAACCTACTGGGCATCCACCAAGACGAGGGGAGGCACGAGAACCAGGGGTAGGGTGAAACTTGGGGATCTGGCAAAGTTTCAGGCAAAATAAGGGCAGGATCAGGACAAAGACTAGAATTGAGTAAGAAATGGAGATAGGGCTAAGCTCCAGGGATATGGTATGTTTCATCCAGTACATGCTCATTTAAACACAAAATTCATACCATTAACCAAAAATTAAAAATTGAACTACTGCTGTTTGCTGCAACAAGGATGCACCTTGTGAAATGTGAGCCAGTGAAAGAAGCAGGACACCCTTTGTGTCCAGCATGCTGTACATTCAGATGAAATGCACAGAGGGTGAATTCCATATAGGCAGAAAGTAGGTCGGTGGTTGCCTGGGGTGGGGAGAGCAGTGGTGGGGCAGTGGCTCCTTGTGTACAGGGTGTTTTGGGAGGTGTGCCGAAAATGTTCTAGAATTAGATAGTGATGATGGTTGCACAAGTCTGTCAATATACTGCAGCCAATAGATTACACAGTTTAAAATGGTGACCATTAAAGGTATATAGATTATATCACAATTTTTAAAAGAGAGAAGTTTATCATTGTTATGGTTTGTGTTTAGTTGTCCCTGCAAAACCTTATGCAGTCATGAGGCAGACTTCTAGAGCTTGTGATTACCTCATGATCCACTGGGATTACGGGTGCGAGCGCTATACCCCGCCTGGAGCAGACCACCTGAGTGCAGCATAAGGAAGACAGACTTGCTCTCTGTAGCCATGCTTGCTGTTACTCCTCCCCCTGCTCTCTGCTCTTTGCCACTACCATAAAAGGTTTCTCTCTGCCATGTGCTGCTCTACCTTGGAGCTAGCTAACTATGCACTGAAACCTCCAGTAACTGTGAGCTAAATAAACCTTTCCTTCATTGTGGGTGTCAGGTATTTGCTTCATCAGCAAGAGAAGAGTACCTGAGACCATCATGATAGGATTTTAGAACTGAAGGGACCTTACGGATTAGTTAGTAACCCCATTACACACACACGTACACACATGAGTCTCAAGATGTACGATGCATTAGCCAAGGTCATCACCTGGTTAATCACTCAGCAAGACTCCTCACTGAATTCTCTGTTCGTTCTCTGAGTCTGAGGAGTGGTACCACAGCTAGGATTGAAGTGAAACTTCATGAGAATGTCTGTTAGATAACTTAAGCCAGCATGTGTTGAAGTACTTATATGCTATAGGCTTACTGTAAGCAAAGCAAGAGTTGCTTCACTTACTTCCATATGTGTGCGAATGCTTGTACATGTATAGGTGTGTGTACCATGGGTCTGAGTTTCCTACTTTTCTTACAAATGTATAGCAACATCTCATTTAGCCTCACTGTGTTAACTTCTCCCTTCCATCAGCTACTTCAGAGGGCTCCTTCAAAATGGAATGCCTGTTTCTGCTGGAGAAAACAGCACAGGCCCAGGGCCAACTCACTCTTTATCCCTAGCACATGCAGCAAACTGCAAGGTAAGACGGACAATCCCAGCGGATCCTTGCTGCTCCTCATGGCTGGCTTCCAAAAATGCCTGGTGGCAGAGGCAGCCAGATGGACTGGCCCAGCCTCAGTCTTGGAGGCTGGGTAGATCCCCCTGGTCACAGGTTCCCAGGGCTTGTCGTCACCAACACTTTGCACTCCTCTCTTTCCTTTCCTTCTTCACTCCCAGCCTCCTCATCTCCTTCCTCTCCTCCTCCTTGTCCTTGTACTCATTCTCGTCCTCCTCCTCCTCCTCCTCGTCCTCCTTCTTCGTTCTTCCTTCTCTTTTCCTTCTCCTCCTCCTCCTCCTTCTTCTCCTCCTTCTCCTCCTCCTTCTTCTCCTCCTCCTTCTCCTTCTCCTCCTCCTCGTCGTCCTTCTTCGTTCTTCCTTCTCTTCTCCTCCTTCTCCTCCTTCTCCTTCTTCTTCTTCTCCCTTCTCCCTTCTTCTTTTTCTCCTCCTCCTCCTTCCTCTTCTGTTTCTCATTTTTTTTTCTTTTTCTTGGACTGGGGATTGAACTCAGGGCCTTTATGCTGAGCTACATTCCAAACTCTTGTTTGCCTTTTATTTTGAGATAGGGTCTTTCTAAGTCTCCAAGTTGCCTAGGCAGGGCTTGAACTTACAATCTTCCTGTCTCAACATCCCACTTTAGTTTCTTTTAACATGCCCTATGGCTAGTGGCTCATAGTGCTTCATGCTTTTCTGTGGCCTGGCAGCTCTGCTCCTTTCCATAATGGACAAGGCCTGGCTTCTGGCTCAGTCTTAGAGCAGGTTGGTTTGCCAAGTGATTAAGCAAGGCACTTCATTCTGGCCTTAGCTGTAGTAGCATCTGTAATATCTTCAACATTTCTTATACCGCAGTCATTGAGCAGTACGGAAGTATCCTTGTGGTCAGGCACCACGCCTTGAGACTCTGATTCACTCAGTCTGGGCAGGGTCTGAGTATCCGCATTTCTAAAACCCCAAAGATGACTGACACACATTTCTGTTGAGAAACTGTTCTTTCCACTATTGAGACAATGAAAACCAAGCACAAAAGGAACAGACTTCAACAGCCAGTAGGGAATGGCCTCTTGATACAGAGGTGCCTCCTCAAAATGGTCACCAAGGTGATTATGTGACATTCTGGAATAATATGTTGGGCTATTAAGTGAGTGAAATAAGCATGATAAGAATCACAATTACAGGCTGGGGAGATGGCTCAGTAGAATAAATGCTTGCCTGGCAAGCGCAAGGGCCTGAGTTCAATGCCCTGTTTTGCAAAAAAAAAAAAAAAAAAAAAAGAATCACAATTATATCATAATTGAAATAACATAAAGCTATGCACGTGTGACTAGAGATGAGAACTTCTAATTGAAATTGAAACTTTGTAAAAACTGTATTAAGAAATTATTTCATGTAAGTTGTGATATTTATGTGATAAAAACAGTTAAAGCCAGCTTCTGTCTTAGCAAAGGAAGGTGCACAAAGGCTCTCTGATCAAATGAAATGGGTTCTAGGCAGTTCTGGCAGATCATCCTCAATAGGGAGGAAAGAAGCAAAGCACTAGGTGGGGAACGACTGGCCACATCAAGAGATGGCTGAACCCAACAGTAAGCATCAAGGCCCACAGGGTTTTTTTTGCTGTCTCCTGGTCTTTCCAGTAAGAGTACCACCTTTCAAAACTGTGGAGTCTGGACTGGGAATCAGGCACCACAGGATGCGTTCCCCTGTGTTCTGTTCTTCCCAGCAATGAGGAAACCACAGTCCTGCTGTTCAAAGGACTGACGTTCTGAAGGTTCCAGGGAGAGTTTCTACTCTCCACAAAGCCTCAGGGAACTGCAGGGATGTGCAAGCTTCTTTCTTCTGCTGCCCAGATAGTTTCTGCTGCTTCCTGACTCACCTCATGAACAACACTAAACCTCACCCTTCTCACCGAAACCAGAGGTGCAGTTTATTGCCCAGATGAGGGTGTGGTGTAGAGTCGTGGGCCATCTCCTGTGGGCCACACCTGTGTCATCGCTCATCTTCCTCTGGCTCCAGCAAGGTACTATGTTTTCCCTGACACTACAGAGCAGAGTCTTAGTGTGATGCTTCCCTTCCTGACGTTCCCTGCATGTGGAGAGAAGCTGGCCTTTGTCACATTTAGGAAAGGACAGAGAATGGCAGTTGGGGGGAACAGCTAATGAGGATTTTAAGCTCTGGCACATGTTACAGGCTTCACATGTTTATTGCTTAATGCCCCAACTTTATGAGGAAATTAAAGTTAGAAAGGAGCAGAGAAATTGAGCTCTAGCATGTGGGATGCCAGGACAGAGCCACAGAAGAACTGTGGGCTCCTGTGCCACCAAGGGGCCAGGCCTGAGCAAGGGAAGTGGCTGGCTGCGGTCACACAGGGGGCAGCATCTATACCCTAGATATTTTAAAAGAAAAGGTAAAATTCAGCATTTGTATTTTTTTGTTTGTTTGTTTGTTTTGTTTTTTGTGGGACCAGGGTTCAAACTCACGACCTTGCACTTGCCCAGCAGGCACTTGTGCCTCGGAGCTATCTCCCGAGCCCCCAGCATTTGTATTTTAAATCTCCTAAATGTTAAAATTATAATTCTGATTTAAAATAAATTACTGGCTTCCAGGAAGATGGTGGAGTGGTGAGCAACAAATCAGCCTCTCTGAGATTTGAAGTTCAGAGGCTGGAATACCATAATGTGGAAAAGAGGAGGAGGAAAAAAGTGGGTCCCTGGATCCCAGCAAGGATCTGAAGTGAGGATGGGAGCCCATGGGGAGCTGAAGGAAAGGACCTTAACGCGGAAGGCGGAGGTGGCAGGTGGATTTGTCCCTGGATCCCAGCTCAGGACGCGAGAGAGAAGCTGGAAGCCGTGGAGGCACAGTGACTACTGACGACTCCAGAGGCCCGCGTGGAGAGACGGACCCGCAGAGATGCGGCAGGGGACACTCTGGACTGCAGTGGCTGACTGAGAGTGCCTGAGGGCCAGTACCAAAGGACTGGGTTAAGCCAAATAGGCAGCAACTTGTTATCCTCAATGCACTGAGGAGGTAAGATCTTGTGACAGACTCAAAAGCCCGAAGCTAGCTACATCTAGAATAGGAAATGAAAGGGAACAGAAGACACAGCTCCAGACCTCCAGCTTGCCCAAGGCGAACCCGGGGCACAGTGAGGTAGAACAACTCAAAAGCGACTCCCTTAACTCACTGAAATGGAAACAGTGCAAGTAAAAAGGCAGATGAATGAGGCTCTAGAAAAAATTAAATTAGTAATAACTTCTCAGGTAACTAGAGACATGATGGCCATAATGACAGACATGGTTAGTGAATCTAGAGTAGATGCTAATTTAAAAAAAGAGAGAATCTAGGAAAATAATGGGAATTATGAATGTCCAACGTAGGAAACAAATGGAATCCATGGAACAGTCAAACAGACATCTGGGAGATTAAAAAGTCTATGAAAAATATACACAGAAGAATCAACCAATGTGAAGACAAAATATCTAATCTAGAAGATAATTTGCAGTTAGTGAACATTAAAAGGAAGATTATTTTTTTTTCTTGTTTCAGAACTTTTGTTTGTTTATTTATTTATTTTTATGGCTGGCACAGCCTGCCCTGAGGGCAGGGCTGGCACAGCATGTGGTGCCGGGGATCGAACCGACCGCGGTCCCTGCAGCCACCCAGGCTTTCCTAAGCAGGCGCTTTAGACCGCTGAGTCATCCTGCCGGGCCCTAAAAGGAAGATTTCTTATAACAAGAGACTACAAAAAAAAAATCCACACAACAGCTACTAGCAAAGAATAGTAGGAGATTAATTGGAGTCTGTGAAAAAGCAGGAGATAGGACAAATGACAAAACAAAGATCCTGTTTATGAGAAATTTCCCAGACATGAAAAAAGTGATTGACATACAGTAAGTGAATCATACAGAACTCCAACTAACTATGATAAAAAAATTAATGCTAAGGCATAGTCAAGATTCCAGAAATCCAACACAAGGACAGAATATTAAAGCTGTTGGGGAAAAAGGAACAAATCACCTCTGGAGGAAAGCCCATCTGAGGTACAGCAGACTTGTCAACCCACACCTTTTAGTCAAGGAAAGCTTGTAGTACAGTATTTCAAGCCCTAAAAGCAACCAACCTCCAAACCAGATTGAGTTATCCCACAAAAATATCTTTGAAACTTGATGGATAAATAAGATACTTCCATGCTAACGAACATCTGAAGAAATTCATGACCATTACAATAAACTATTATGCATGCCAGTATACATGTGGTTCCTGATTGCCAGTTTATAACTTTTGGAGTAATGGCCAAATACCAAGGAGTCAAAGAACTCTGGACCTGAATGCTGATTCTGTCACTGGAAGTTGTTTGATCTTGAACAAGTTCTATATCACAATTTCCTCACCTGTAAAATAGGCGCAATGTTGTTTGTATTGTAGGATAATTAAAGAAAATGTAAACCAACAAGATGTTCAGTCTCCATGATGGAAAGAATTTCTCTCTCTTGTTCAGTCCTGTTTTCAAATATTTTTAAAAAGTACCAGCACACAGTAGGTATTCAATAAGTATTTTATAAGAGTAGAAATACTAGAAAAATCTCCAAGTGCTGAGAAGCAGTAGCTATTATTATTATCTTATCCTCAAATGGCAAGTCACCTGTGAGATTATGATTCTAGATGCCTAGAAATCACTCTCTTTCATAGTTTCCATTTATCTTCTGTCTAAGCCATTCAGACTGGGAGTGAACAAATCTTCACATACTCTAGGCCAGTGGTGGTGAATCTATCACACATGTGCTGCAGTGGGCTGTGGCACTGAAAGCTCTAGGGAAGGTTCACGATTGCTGATGTACGGTACTCACTGTGTGACACTGAGCTCCTGGGTCAGACCCCAAGAGAAGCTACCAGAGGCTAGGTTTCAGGATTCCCTGAAGAAAAGCCAATTTGATGCCTGTCCTTGTTGAGATAATGCTCCATGAGCATTATGCAGGTGCACACAAATCACTTTCAAGTGGAGTTCTTTTGTTTCAGCATTCTATTATTTGACAGATATTCGTCCCACACTTAAAATTTCGTAGATACAATTGAACAAAACTGTGAAGATGAAGGAGACAGCTACATGGATAACTAAAGAAAGAACATTTTGGCCAGTGAAAAGGCCCTGGAGTGAGACTGTTCACTGTATTTATTTAAGAAATAATCAGCAGGCCAGTGTGGGCAGATTACAGTGAATGACAGGGAAGTGGAAACAGATGAGGTCAGATCATGAGTGACATTAGCCTTGACTCAGTCAGATGGAGGATGTCTGGAAAACAATATTCTTGGAGAGAGCCAGGGACCAGAAAGACTGGCTTCATCGCTTACGAGCCACAGCACTGGAAAAGTCTCCTACCTTTGCCGAGCCTCCCTTATGTCATGTGAAGATGGCTCTGGCCAAACGCATTGTACAGGACTAGCTTTTCTTCCCTTTCCTCGCAGTTCTTCTCACCTTGATTCCTTGAGCAACAGCAGCGGCAGCCTTGGCTTCTTTCTCATCTGCCTGCACCAGAAGTTTCTTGGCATCAGCTTCTCTTGTTTCTGCTTCAATTTTCACCATCATCTTGGCTGTCTCCTCAGAGGTCTGGAGGAGTTGAGGCTGCAGGGCAGTCAGTTCTACTTGCATCACTGCCACCTAGCAAGGAGAAAAGGGCAGGAGGAACATATGGCCAGCCGAGTCAATGCCAAAAAGAATGACAAAGTTGGCAAGGGTTGAAATGATTTTTCCCATCCTTCAACATATGCAGAAAATACAGACTAATAATTTTGACATGCACTGGATATGTATTTGTTGACTATCTTTTGCCTCTTTGATCATGCAACAATTTTGAGTTCATATCATGTGTTACAGTTAGCAAGCTCTGTGCTAGGAAATAGTAATAAAGTCTCATATAAAAATTGTTAGAAGGTATAGTTTATTACCTTGTCTCTTTTAGTATTGGGGACAAGGAAAGAGAAGTCAAAAGCAAGCTAAGAAAAACTTTGAAAAGCTGTACTTCTTTAAGATTGTGAAGGAAACAGAGACCAGACACCTGGCATAGAAGGGAATTTCCAGGCTAGTTTTTCCAGAAGTGCAATGGGCTCTGCGTTTGTGCCCCCTTTTCATATGTTGACACTTAATTCCCTTATCCATGGTATTTGGAGGCAGGAGATTTGGATGTAATTGGGGTTAGATGAGGTTACGCAGATGGGGCCTTCATGATGGGCTATATGTCCTTATAAAAGGAAGAGACATGAATGCTGTGTCTGCCATGTGAAAACAATAATAACCAGTAAAGGCTTGTTAGTGAAGCCTCCAGACTATGGGATCTTGTTGGGCCAGCCTAAAATAACTAAGACAAGCAATCTGATGCCCTCTAAAACATTTCCACCAAAAGGGTTTCCAGTCTTTGAACACCTCTAATGAGGAAGAGCTTACTACCTATCAGGAGAGTTGTGTCATTTTTCAGCTAACTAAACTTACTAGAGGCCCGGAGGGATGGCTCAGTGATCTAAAGCACCTGCTTGGGAGAGCTTGGGCAGCTTCAGGGACTGGGGTTCGATCCCCGGCACCACATGCTGCGCCAGCCTTGCCCTCAGGGCAGGCTGAGCCGGCCATAAAAATGAGTGAATAAACAAAGGTTGTGAAACAAGAAAAAAAAAAATAAAATTTAAAAATTCTTAAAAATAAATAAATAAATAAACTTACTAGATTTTTCTGTGGAAGAACTTAAATTTACCCACCACAACTTTCACCCCATAGCACTAAATCTTCCCTGTAAGGTTGCTAAGAAACATGGTTTCAAATATTTGGAGAGGGTCTTATGATCTTGTGCCCACAGTCTCTAGCAAGCCTGTGTGAGAGCTGAGGCAGGGCCCACTGGCCAGGTTAGGAACACAAATCCTGGAGTCAAACGGGTTGAAGCTTCAGTTTTGGTGCAATTACTCACCAGGCTGTGTGATCACGGGCAGGTCACCTGGGGTCTCCTGGTCTGTTTGTGTGTAAAGTGATGACGATAACATTGTTTTTCTCACACACAGAGTGGATTATCTGGTAGAGCTCAAAGAATGTTAACTGCCACTGTCATTTCCTTTTTTTGATTTAGACTCTTAGGTCTCCCTGCTGCTTCTAAAACAATATAGTTTTAAGATTGTGAAGGAAGCAGACAGAGATCCGTCTTCTGGGAAGACTCTAGTTTTCCACATCCCTCAGAAAGCCAAAGACACTGAGATGGATTCAGATCGCTAAGGGCAGGCAGTGGAGGCTGCCTCTGATGTTCTCTCCTATCCTTGTTTTACTATTCAAGGGTTTGACGTGCACAACTATAGGTTAGCCCACAACACATCAACCCACTGTCGTGGTTCTTTATTGGTGCTAAAAGTCCATCTCATAACAAGGCTCTACTTTTAGATAATTTATCAAGTGACTCCAAGCACAAACTAATTAATAACTCATATGTGAAGTGCTTCACTGAAGGCTGTATTTAGGTCAGCTTATTTGATCTTCCTAATAACAGTTTTTGCAGTAAACTGTTATCACCTTTTTGTAAAAGAGGTAATTGGGGGTCCCAGAAGGTGAAACGATGTTGAAGGTTCTGTAGCTGGTGAGCTTAACAGTTGGAACTTGAACCAAGATCTGGCTCCACAAATCCTACAACCTTTGTCTCAGGTGCTAACTTTTAACAGAACGCAAAATATTTGGTGCTTAAAATAATACTTTATTGAAATATTTTAAAAAGTCAAAATCGATGCCCAAAACACTCCATGCTGAGCACAATCTTCGAAGTGTAAAGGAAGATAGGATGAGAATGAGACAAGCAAGGTAAGCTCTGCCTCCTGTCTTTATTTGGCGCCTCAATGGCTGCACCTGACCAAATGGCTTGCCGCCCTTTCTGCGTCCCGGCCCTCTCTCCCTGTTCTGTCTGGGCAGCACTCACCTGCGAAGCTGCGAAGTCAAGTTTTTCCAAGCCTGCCAGGTATCGGTTTCTCATTGTGTCTACTTCAAGCCTTTTGCTATTTAGGAGTGTCTTGAAGGTTAGAATCAGCTCAAGGTAGGAAGTGGGGGTGACATAGTTATGTCTTCGAAGTGTATTATAATAGTCAAGCGACAGCTTCTTCACACTCTCCTGAAAGTATTTACACATGGAGATGACCCTGCCAGGAATACCACGACTGTTAGATGTGACTCATTTTCCTACATGGAAATCTAGTACATCTCTGGAAACAAACATAAGAGTGTAGGAAGGGATATACACTGACTATGGTCCACTGGAGCAGAACAGGGGAACAGAACCAGGGTAGAGAAGGGAGAGGCGGCTGGAATGACCTCTGAGCCCTTAAATGAGTCACCAGGATTTAAGCAGGACTTTCCTAACCTTTGCCAGTCTGAACAAGTCTGCTGGATTTGCAGAATTATATTTCAAAATGTATAGGACACATACGATTACCAAGGAAATCAATTATGCTGAAACACTTTTCAAAATATTTGAAAACCAAATTTGCAAAATAATGGTTCTTTATTAATGCATTAAGTCAAGAGTTCATACATTTTTTCTGGAAAGGTCAGATATTAAATACTTTAGTGTTCTGGGGTCATATGGTGCTTGTCATAACTACTTAGGTCCTTAACTATAGTTCAAAAACAGGTATAAATAATGCATAAATGAATGGGCAAGGATGTGTTCCATAATACTTTATTAAATAAAATAGGGTGTGAATGGATTACCAGCCACTGTACTAAATAACAAGATTCAGCAGTAGGCCTAAAAATCAACGTGATTTTAAAGGAAGTGTTATACATACATATCTTTAATAAATAAGTTGTGAGAAGAGCTGGAATCGTCACTAGCAACCAAGTCACAAGCCCACAGAGTTGAACTGGGGTTCATTACCTGTCCTCATTACTAAAGAAAATACACAGCGCTCATTGGCTGTCAGTAGAAATGATGGTAATCTGTCCCCATAAAAACACACCAAATCAATTTTACCCATGAGCCTATGGACTCAGGTTAAAGGTTTTCTGGTCTAGAGAAATAAAGTTTAAAAGTCTCAAAATAGAATGTAAGACCAGTGATGCCCTAACCTTGCCTACTTCACTTATTCTTTTAATAAACAGTAATTGAGCCTACTATGCGGCAGGCATTTGGGAAGCTCTCAGGACATGAGGGAAGATAAAGTGGTTGGATCTCTGCGTTCCTGAACACCTATGGTGGTGGACAGTCACATCCTTTCCCTTACTGTAGCCAAAACTTCTATATATCTGTGCTTTCTGCATAAAAGAATAAGCTTTTCACCCTCAAGGAAACGACAACTTTCCTTGAAGGACCACTTCATTCCCTTGACAGCAAGACCATTCCAACTGAGAATACAAGTTGTAAGGCTGTTGATGTAACTAAATTATTATATCAGGTTCTCACGGTTATGACAACAGTGCATCTTCAAGACAACTTCAAACAAATGATATAGTACTATTTTCATAAAAGGTGTTTCATTAAATATTTAACTGTGATTCAATTAAGAGTGAGACATTTTCTATATGTAAGTTGAGAAATCTAAGACAATATGAATAAAACAAGCAGCCAGGACCAGCGATATAGCTCAGTGGCACAGTGCCTGGGTGGCAAACATCAGGTCCTGAGTTCAATCCCTGGTGCCAACTACTCCCCCCACCGAAAACAAACAACAACTAAGCATCTAGATTTTCAGTTTGAAATATTCAAGGTACTAAAATGCAGCTAACACTTACTCTAGCCGAATTGTGTCATCAAGTTCCACGTCCTCCAGAAATTTATTTGCTACCAACTCCAGAGCATCAGTGGGCCAGGACTGGAACCAATCAATTGTACAGCAATTGATCAAGGAAGGGAACATCCGCAGGCGGCTTCTGAAGGCATCCCCAATTGGACTCATGGCTAAGGAAAAGTAAGCTTGATTAAATCCTCTCCTCCAAGGCAAGGGACAGATCGGTATTCTGAAGGAAACTGGTATGCTAAGGCAGAGTACTGGGGGATGTTATGCCTCTTTTGATGCTCTAAGGGTACAGAGATGAGTGGCATGGCAACCTCCTGACAGCTCAGGGAAATCGGGGCATTTTCATGTTACTCTGAGATGGGATCTCAGACGCCACAAGAGCCTTATGACTGACCTCCCATATATGATACTGTGCCTTCTAGTTCCATTGGGTCCCTTTAAGTGGGTGGAGCCTTGTGGGCCACTTGCTGCACTGACTCAGACTCAGACAACTGCTGTGTACTTGCAGCTACCACAGAAGCTGTCAGCAGCTTGTTTCTGATCCCATCTCCACTCCACTAAGAAGTTCAGGTTTTATACCCCAAATTCCATTCATTATTTACCTGCAGTAGTAGGAGGAAGCATACTGCATAGACAGAAGTATGGGAGATCAGTGTGGATGAACAGAGAGAGGAGATGCATGATCTGGTCAGAGATGGACTCACAAGACCATAGGGTGGAAATTTTTGTTCTTAACAAGAAAGCAATTTTGCTGGGCGTGGTGGCGCACACCTGTAATCCCAGCACTTGGGAGGTTGAGGCAAGAGGATTAGTGTGAGTTCGAGACCAGCCTGGGCTACAAAAGTGAGTTGAAGGCCAGCCTGAACTGCATAGTGAGACCTTGTCTCAAAAAGACCAAAAAAAAAAAAAAAAAAAAAAGCAATTTTCAGTGCTTTAACTTGGGTGCATATATGTGTAATATGCACGCATACTCACACATATGTACAGTGATCCCATCTGCAATATGATGAAAAAATCACCCTGGTTCAGTGAAACTAAAGGTCTAAAACAGACACAGAACAGGAAGTTTCACAGATGAGGTCTGGATGAAACAATGGTGACTGAGCTAATGTGAGGGTAGTGAGACGGAGACAAGATGGTAGACACGAGAAACAGGATACAAAAATCCAGGGGACTTGGTCATGAGGAGAAATATCTAATATGGCTGCTGGGTTTCTGGATAGATGGAAGGTGCCATTCACAGAGAGAGTACCAGTTTTTATTCTGGGCAAGGGCCATATGCTAAAATGCATTCTCAGAGAACTGAAGACAATGGAGCAGGTTTTAAACAGCTGTTCAGGAGAAGAGTGGGAAGCATTGCTAGAGGAACCCCAGGCTGGACCCTGGCTGGTGCCTTGGTCAGGTCAACCTTGGGACCACTGTCCCGAGGGCGTTCTGACTACAGTATGCAGAAGACCCTAAAACACCAGTAACCAAAAGAAAAAATGGAATCTGCTGCTTCTCACCAAGCACAATGTGTAGGTTCTTTTTCACCCTCTCAATAAAGAAGTTGTACATAGAAAGAGGAGTGACTTCGGTCTTCTCTCCTGCTGTTCTGGCTGCCATCTGCATCTTCTCTACAATGTCAGCTTTCTCATCAGCTGGGAAGATGCTGGGCACATCACCTGTGTTCAGAAGCATGTTGATGTCCTCGACAAATGACTCGTCCTTGATCTGATTATCAGCGAAGAGGAACACGGTGCTCTTGGAGGCTACCCCAACCTGCAGCATGATCTTCTTTAGGTCTTCCCGCCATTCATTACCTGTATAGTTCTTTGTGATCTCGATCTGGTACAGCTCATATGCATTCATGAATGTGGACAGTTTAGTGGCACTCTGACGCCCACTGCCCCCAATCCCCACTAGGAGCAAATGGCCTTTGTTCTGCTTCAAGACCCGGCAGATCCTGGAGATGTGCTCAATGGCAAACCGGAACATGACCAAGGACATAGGAGCCTTGCTGATGTTGTTGAACTCTTCCAGGTAATACTCCATGACTGCTGTGAGCTGTCTCAGGTCAGTGATCTCATCGTAGATCTTACTGTCACTCTCTGGCTTGAAGAAGTCCCCAAAGAAGAGGCTACGGATATTATCATCAACAATCTTTCCAGAGGGCGACAAGTGGATGAGCACCTGTGAGAAAGATCAGCGTCAGTTGGGCATTCAGCCTATGGCCCAACCAGACTGGCAGTGGGAGTTGTGCAAGGAGGGAACAGCAGATGCATTTGCTTCTCCTAAGCCCATCCTTCAATTCATGGCTCATCATCATCGTCTCTCTCCTCCCTTATTTCTGTAACACAGTATGTTACTACGATCGTTGTGAAGACTATGAAGCACATTAAAGGAAGAGTGCTGTCTGCATTACAAAGCACAACTTAAATTCCCAGCTGCTGGGAGTTTGAGGCAATTGAAGACCAGCCTGGGCAACTTAAAGAGAACTTGCCTTAAAATAAAAGGTCTAGGATTATAGCTCTGGGTTCAATATTTAGTAATATTCTAAAGTAAATAAGAAAGAATGGAGAAGAGAAGGAGGAGAAGGAAGAAGAGGAGAGGAAAAAGGAAGGAGGAGGAGGAGAAAGAACAGAGAGGAGGAGTTGGTGTGGAAGAAAAGTTGGACCAAGTAAAGTATGTCTAAATCAAATGACTAACTGATCCATGAAGTGCCATTTTCTGAGATTCAGAGAACATAGTGGTGAATCTCTACTGGAAAGAGAACCTGGAATTTGAGTCTAATTTTGATCAAGCACTTGGGGCTATTCCTGAGGCCAATTGATCAAGGCTTATCTGGCTTACCTTCTCCATGGTCTGCTTGAAGCAACTGGAGGTAGTTTCTTTCACCATATTGAAGAAGATCTGTCTGTCTTCCGTGTCTACCAGCCGGTCATAAAAGACACGATAAACCTCATGAATCCAAAGGCGGATAAATTTTTCCACATCCTAGAAATCCAGAGTTAATTATTTGAATGAATGAAGCATGATGCCCCAAATGGCAGTTCTCAAGCAGCATCTAAAATAAACTTCAGGGTGAAGTGAGGAACAAATAAGGTAACGCTGGTAAAAGATTGCGTGACACGCAGCACAGATTACCACTATCACTGAATATGCAAGGGCATTGCTGTAACTGAAAGGATAGGGGCTGACCTGCAGGTGGGTGTGAGGGCAGAGTAGTACTCCCTGGATCACCCGTGAAAAGTCCCTCAGGTTAAAGACATAATGCGACTTGGAGGGGGTTGGCAAAAAGTTCTCTACTGCAGCTCTATAAATTGTCTTGGTAGCTTGTACCATCATCTTTCCATACCTTGGGAAAAAGAAAAAGACAGACAAGTCAAAAATGAGTCATAAATAGGGACCCTCAGGCCAGTATCTAGGAAGATGCAAAACACTCTTACCTTAAGAATACCACATCAAACCCTTTCCCAAAGTGCCAGTCAGCAATAGAAGAGAAAATCTTGGTTAGAGTATCATCCTCAAAGGCACTGATGGAAATGATATTCAGATGGCGAGTGAATCGTCCTAGAAAATGCATACACATTCAAGTTTGCATGCGTGTGTGTGTGCGTGCACACACACACATGCACACACACGTGCACACATACTTCTGGACCTAGTGATGCTGGGTTAGGGAAAAGTTTGGTTTTCTTTTTTCCACCTATATGTTCTACAGTTATGCCATCCAATGTGTCAGCTTCTAGCCATATAGCTTCTAGCTACATAGCTATTTAAACTGAAGTTAACTAGTGATGAACAACATTAAAAACAGATTTATACATTCTCACTAGGCACTTTATGCTCCCAGCCTTGCATGAGTAGTGGGTACCATACTGCCCAACACAGATACAGACTACTGCCATGAATGCCGAAGTCCTGTGCAGTGCAGCCTTGTGTTTAGGATTGTCTTTAAAATGCAGAGGCACGACACAGTCATTATAAAATAGGGAAAAAAACTTCATAAATAGTTTTATAGTTTAGTGTCCTCAAGAACATTAACATCATTGTATGGCCATCAACTCCATCCATTCTCAGAACTTTGTGGTTTTCTGCAAATGAAATTTATTCAAAACCAAGTCTTTATTGCTTCCTCCTTCCAGACTCTGTCAGTTACCTTTCTACTCTATCTATATGAATCTGACTACTTTGAATGTATAAATGCAATCATAGAATAGTGTTCTTTTGTGACCAGTTTATTTCACTTAACAGCTTTGAAATTCACCCACATTGTAGTATGTCTTTACTTACATATTGATTTGTTAAAAATCTCATCCTTTAACATTTTTTCCAGAACTTGCAGATAGGGAAGATGTTCTACCTACCTACCTACCTACCTATCTATCTATCTATCATCTATCTATCATCTATCTTCTATCATCTGTCTACTTATTTGCTATATTACCATTCATTCTGCTAGTCTACTCTGAGTTACGTATTATGAAGAATTACAACAAATACTAAAGGTGCTTCTGCATGCACCTTTGATCGACCTCAGATCTAGCCTGTTTCCTGGAACAGGAACCTGCTACACGTAGCCATCCCCTTGACATGATATTCACTTTTTTCTTTGCACCTAGCCAGTATGAAGTCTGGCACTAACTTAAATGCCTCTAGCTATGTCATAAACACAAGGCTCCATGCCATCTCAGCTTAGTGCTCTGAACCACCCCTCCATTCCTGCAGGTCAGCTATGCTGAGACAGGGAGAGGCCAGGTTCTTCACATACCAGTAATGTCATTCCTTCCTCCTCCAGGGGGACCCATGGCTGTCACAAGTAGCACATCTACAATGTCCAGTCTGCTTGTGTCCTTCTTGTCAAACCAGTAACCATGATCAATCCACTGCCTCAGGAGTTCGATGGGGGGCTGGGCCCCATACACCTCTTTGGCTGGCATGTTGAGGTCATCTGTGAAAAGAAGCCACAGCCAGACACTGTACACCCACGGAGTTCTCACAGGAGGTAACATGAGTATTCTCTCTGTGCATGGGTGTCTTAGCCCCACTTGGTGTAAGGTTCGGTCACTAGACAGCCTTGCCATACGGGAGAGCGTTCCTGGGTCCTGGGCTCTCTTGTCTTATTCAGACCTTCATTCATTGTGATCATA